>JAIUZE010021342.1:0-16846 GCA_022085475.1 Heliosperma pusillum | reverse complement strand
AAGTACTTGAGCTTACCGTCAGCAATGGCAGCATTCCGTAATGCCGCCTCCTTAGTCCGCAAAGTTGGACCCGTTATTCTTCAGTCGCGTTGACTGATTCATAGTGTCCATGAACATCTTAAGCCAGGACTCACGTCCGAGCATGGCACTTGGCATTGGGTCATCAGTATGTCCATCCATTTTGTTATTTAGCAGTTATATCTGTATATATGACTGTGAAAAAGAAAATAAATATGATAAGTTTCATCGTTTTAATTTTGAGTCTAATGAAAAACTGTTTAATTCGATGACTCGTGCATTTATACAATTGACCTCCCTCAAGAATTATATAAATGATCCCAAGACTCAATTTCTGTAAATTCATAAGCCAACCTCTTGGCTAATTCTACATTTAGAATTCCTGGTCGATAAATTTCTGTAAATTCTATCTTTAGTCCATCATAATCACGAGATATTGCTCGTACTATAATGTTGAGATAAAATAGGTCAACACTCACTACTTACCCGACGTACAAGGGGTCATATTATGACTTCCGACGAAGAAGGGGCTCATAGTAGTTTTCCCTATAAAGACTAGTCTCAATTTTATTTATAGGGGAAGGTCCCATCATCTTAACTTTAATTCATTTTAAGTGAACGAATGTCTAGCAACTCGAGAATGATTTAAACTAAGGTGATGGCCCTAAAAGCGACTGACATCTGTATGTCCATGATAAAATATTCAACCTATATGAATCATTTTTCATGCAATATTAGTTTAGGTGGTTTGGTTAAGGCGGAATATGATGCAATTATCTATCATGTGATGGAAAGTAAACGAGAATGAAAAACGTAAAAGGAAAAACATGTCCTAGTGTGGCCTATCCTACCAAAAAGAATGAAATACAACTTGGAATCCAACTGATTGGACCCTCGAAGCTTGACTTGATCACCCTTCTTGGTCCATGTAGCGGGAGTGAGCTCCAATCTCCATCTTTAGTCTTCTTTGAAATTACAACAAATAAAATTACATAGATCCTATTTATTACATACTAATTTCAAAACCCAAAACTAAAAATAATGGAGATTCGAGATCTCCAAATACATCCAAGACTATGTTACCATCATTACGGTAACACAATCTACTAAGGCCACACTAAGTTACAATTGATTGTAAAAATACGTTAAAAATTCATTCAAACAATCCAAAACATCTATAAAAGCACCAACTAAAATAAAACATGCAAGACATAATACATTTATTACGATGTTTTATTATCCAAACCACCCTCTTAACATAGATTATAATTATGTGGTGATTCAGTAATTACCCACATCAATTACAATCTCGATTCATTTTACTGATAAAATGAACTATCCTAAACATTTCAAACTACTTTAAAATGTAAGATATTAAGCATATGTGAACCGTTTCACATAAATTATACACAATCCGAATGATGTACAATTAAAGGCCCAAAAAAAAAAATTTAACACGAAAGAACAAAAAAAAAACAGAAATTTTTTTCAACAGAAATTATTTTTTCAGCAAAAATGGTCCTTATCGACATAATAGGGAAAAATTAATATCCTTTCAAATGATAAACTCATTCAACATCATTTCCATTTTCATTTTAATCTAATCTTTATTAAATTAAAACATCTACAAATCTATTGTATGTTATTTTAACAGATTAAAATAACAAAACAAATCTAAATGAAAACGAATAAGAAAGGAAATACGATTCTGAAAGAACTCGATCGAGAAGAAATTAAACAATTAATTCTCTCGATCGAAGAGAAAGCGTGTCGATCGAGTATACTGTTTACTCGATCGACTAATTCTTCCTAGTCGACAAACAGGGACCTCGATCGAGTATAAACATCACTCGATCGGGACACTAAAGTCCTCGATCGAGCGAACAAGCTACTCGATCAACCAAAACATTTGAGAAAACAAAACTTCTCGATCGAGCAAACTCAAGAACTCGATCGAGACAAATAGCTCCCAAAAACTTCTCGATCGAGCAAACACAAGAACTCGATCGAGACAAAATACACAGCGTAAAACGGTTTCTGTTTATGAAATCAAAATTAAAACAATTTCGTGGCCTATGCTCTGATACCACTTGTGGGAAATCGGTATTACCACAATACAATTATTATAGGATTATAACGAAAAGTAATAATTTGATTATCGAGTCATAAACGAAAACAACAAAAGGAATAGAGATTTAGAAATCAACCTCCGGTCCTAGCAATTGGCGTAAAGAACAGAGATATCAAGGTAGATATCCTCCTAATCGTTGCACCAAAGATTGTATGAGATATGGCCTTCTCCTTTGCTAGAAAGAGAACCAAAAGTTACTGTTAACCTTTGTTTTTGTGTTTTTGTCAAAAGTTACTGTTAACTTTTCTCTTTTTGTGATGTGTGTCTGATAGATGCAGGATCCAGTGAAAATGAATTAGGTTTAGAATTATAAACCCAATTCCTCTCTTTTCTCCTGCTTCTCACGGCTCAGAGGGTTTTATATGGGGATATTTTTGTCTCCTCAAAAATAACTACCCATTGACTAAAAACCGAATGTATCTGGATACTTTCGTTTTTGGTCATTTTAGCTTCCAATATAATGTAATATATTATAATCGTCGTCTTACATGGACCGACATTATAATACATCATTAATTATAAATATCCGTATATTTATAATTTGCCAATTAATTATAACGGTTTATGTTTAATTAGCTCACATTATATACAACAATTAAATATAACATTTTATATTCAATTTATGAATTACAGTTAATTCGTCTCAGCTAACTTTATTTAATCATTATTAAATAACCGTCTCATCATCACATTGACTAACCTTTTAGTCAAATACATTGACTAACCTTTTAGTCATATAATAGAGCATCAATATGATTATTTTCTCAAATAATCACATCTCTCAAACACATCTTTTAGGTGTGACTTTTAGGGACCAGTTGATCACCGCCATCTGTATGACAATAACGTCAAACTTATCTAGCAAACCAACCGTTATTGATAAAGGTTAATCAACTGATTATTATACAAAGTATACCCTGTGAACCTATAGAGATTTATTTATGTTATTGCACTAACTGTGGAGGACACTGGCTCCAACGGCCAGAATTGCAGTGATATTGTAGGGGTGTATAAGGATTTGGACCTTTGACTCTTAACTAGCACAGGATATGAATGCCACTCAACTCCCACAGCTTAACACAGGGAATTAAACAACAAGCTAGACTGACTAAGACTCCTTACCACAACCAAGCACAGGTAAGCAAACTTGAGCCAAACAACAAGCAAACACCCCACAGTCTAAGCACAGGGATATTCAACTTGCCACAGACTTAGATCAACAACCACAGCCTAGCACAGGATGTTATCTGGCCTGACCTTCAACTAAGACAAGCACAAGTAGAAAGGATTTTAGAAATGAGAACAATTCTCAGATGTTTTTCATTCAAATTCAACTGCCTTGTACAAAAGAGCATGGGTCCTTATATAGGCCTCAATGCTTGATCTGATACAACCCTAGAATATCATCTAAGGGCCAAGATTAACTGCTAAAACATAACAAAATACTGGCTACAAATACAGACTGACAATACAAAGAAAAACAGACAAAATGTAGACATTTGATAGTGACATGCTCCAGGTTGTGTTTGTTGCTTGGTGTTGGCTTGAAACTTGTGGACGAGGCTCATCAATGCTCCTTGACCTTCTTCTGTAGTATTCCTAATAGTAGGGAAGACAAGGAAAGAATTTTGGAGATAGTCTTTCATCATTTAGCTAGAAATAGAAAGATTGCTTTATGCTATATGCCTTTTGGGTAGGCTGTTTTGATTTGGATTTTTAGGGTAGTTATGTTGTGTTTTGAAACTGGTTCCCTAGGACTTTTTTGGACCTAGGTGGGTAAGGTTTTAGCTGGGATTGGTGGCAGCTGGTGGTTCAAAGTGTGGTGGTAGTTATGCCTTCCCCAAGTGGCTCCTGTAGGATGTTTTTGTGATTTTGTGACTGGGTGTTGGTGGGCTTGTCTTTGGATTGCTTGGCTCGTGTCTTGGCTCGTGTCCTGGCTATCATGGACCCTTATTTTGACAGTGTCTTGGCTAGCATTCCTCAGCATGAAGCTCCCCCTTTTGTTACCCATCCCTTGCCCCAGATTGACCCCTGGATACCCATGTAGACCTCCCCTTGGCTACCAATGCTCACCCCTTGATCCCCTTTAGTTTGTCCCTTGTCCCCATTGTTGAATTCTGCCCTGCCCTGTACCTCAGCTCCTGCTGCATTTTCCTTCATTTTCTCAAAGTGACTTTTGTCCCAGCCGGGTAGCCGGCAGCCGGTCCATTTGACCGGCTGGGACACGTTGCATTTTCAATTGGTTTTCAAGTGTGACTTGGGTGCCATCCGGGTAGCCGGCAGCTGGTCCCCTTGTCGGCTGGCATACACTGGAATTCTATTTGCAATTCTTACTTATGTTTTCATTTATAATTATTCCGATGGTTCGTTTATCGTATAAATTTACGTAATGACTTTGTATATTAATGTTTTGAATATATGATAGTCCATTCGCTTGTATCACATGTTTTGTGACGGTTTTTGGTATGTCCCACTTTGAGTCGGTTTTTACACATGTTACGGTTTGAGCACTAATTTTCTATGTACTTTGTACTCTCATTCCCTTGGCTACCTCCACGTTCGTAAGGCTGGAATGTCGAAACAGGGAGTGTATCCTTACTGCTTCTTTGCATGTGTTAGTGGGCATATGACGCCGTTGTTGGGAGGCGAACGCTTTGCGTTGATCGACCCGACCGTCAAATGTTGTATACTTGCGAGGTGGTGTCATTGCATGTAGCGTTACGCTTGTTATGAGCCTTGTGCTCTTTTCCGCCTCTTTCGTGAAGGTTGACCGAATATGGGGTACTCGGCGTCTATGATTGACCGAGTCTTGGATGCGAAATGTCATCGCTTGTCGAATCGGAAAATGGTTTATTCCGAGAGTCTGGCCAGGTTTAGACTAGGACCGGATATTTATATCGTCGTCCTACCAGGAGGAAATTAGTCTACATATACTAAATGTATTGAATCGTGTATGCGTTCAGGGCAATGTTTTATCCCGTGGATGCCTTTTAATCATACTTGCATGTACACGGTGCTAGTGCGTGTCATTTACCGTGAGAGATGTCGTCAACATATTGTACGTTTGGATGGATGGTTATATGATTGATTACTTTTAATCTTTGGATGACTTGGCATGGTTTGTTTGTCGAGTCTCAATCTTATCAAACTTATGCCGCTAACAGTGAGATGCAAGCCCTAGTGAGTGTATGGTTGCCTAATAGTGTCATCCCCGAGTCTTTCTATAATATGATGGTTACGATTTTGTACTTCATGTATCAATATCCTTATATATTGAATTGCCTATTTATCCTTCTCGTACTTCACATGTATATTTATATATGCATGCTTCTACTTTTGTATTTCCGTTTATGTACGTTTATTGTGATATGGTTGGGAGAACCCGGAGTTACTCCCCACTGATTGTGGCGTTCATGTTTTTCATGGATGAACAGGTTGCTTGATTGGATGGCTTTTTGCTTGTGGTATTTTGGGTTCGGGTGTGAGCTAACGGGCGTCGGTCTGGATGAGTAACCTCTAGACGTTGTTTAGCTAGTTGCTAATAACATAGATATTGGATAGCATTTTTAGAGACTACGTCTCTTGTAGTATTTTATATGTTGGTTTGTAATTATTGACATTCCTCGTACCTTTCTATTTGCATGTAAAAAGTTTTAAAAACACCGTATTTTCTGCTATATAAATCACATGCTTGTTATGTTTTATTTCCGCATTCGCGAGGGTTGTCACAAAAGGGTTCTATCTTTTTCTTGAGTCATGTTGAAGCCGCCGCTCATCATGAGATCATCACCGGTATATTTTCGATTTTGGATAGACCTTTCTTTATCTTGTTTGACACCGGTGCTTCTATGTCTTTTGTGTCGTCTAAATTTGTTGAAAATATTAACACTGAGTCTACCTAAAGTGAGGCTACCCCCATATCCTTACCGTGTGTAGAAATCATTTCTGGCTCCCTTCTTTATCCCGATGTTCCTGTTTCAATTCCAAAGTCGATATATCCTGCAAACCTCCTTAGATTCATGCTTGGGGAAATCGAAGTTGTTTTGGTTATGGATTGGCTAGCTATGTATGATCCTAATTTTTAATGTCGAGACCAAAAGATCTTTCTTAGGAGTCCTTTGGGAGACTGTATAACCTACAAAGGGAATCGTTCTCAAGTGGGTGTGAAGCTTATATCCGCCTTAAAGTTGGTAAGAATGGTGGGCAAGAGTTACCAAGCTTTCTTATATGTGGTGACATCCTGATGTGTTCCCCGAACTGTTGCGAGAGATTCCTTCCGAGCGGGATATGGAATTTTCCATTGACCTTGCAACCGGAACCGGTTCAATTGCCAAAGCCCCTAACCGCATGGCTCCTACCGAATAAAAGGAGTTGAGATAACAACTCTATGAGATGATCGAAAAGGGTTTTATCCATCCGAGTGCCTCACCTTGGGGTTCTCCCGTACTCTTTGTGAAGAAAAATGATGGTTATATGAGACTTTGTATCGACCACCGTGAGCTTAACCGTGTTACAATAAAAAATAAGTACCCTTTACCAAGAATTAAACACTTTTTTTATCAACTCAAGGGTGCTTCTACGTTTTCAATTATTGATTTGAGATTTGAATATCATCAAATTCCCGTTCGTTAGTCCGATATCCGCAAGACCGCTTTTAGCACAAGGTATGGTGATATTTCGTGAGTTCCTTGATAATTGTGTGCTGCTATTTATTGATGAAATCCTAATGTTTTCCAAGTGGTTTGCCAATTTATCCAAATGTGAATTTTTGTTGCCTAAAATGTTCTTTCTTGGGCATGTGATTTCTAAAGAAGGTCTAATGGTAGATCCTTTGAAGATAAAAGTCATTGTTGAGTGGAAGAGTCTTACCGATGTTAGTGAGATTCGAAGTTTCCTTGTTTAACCGGCTATTACCGAAACTTTGTTAAAGACTTTTCCAAGCTTGCCAAGACGATTACTCATCTTTTGAAGAAAGAGACCAAGTTTTTATGGAGTGAAGCTTGTGTAGCCGCATTCCAAGAAGTGAAGAAAAGGTTGACTACTCTTCTTTTGTTGTCTTTGCCTGAGGATGGTGTTGACTTTGATGTGTTTTGTGATCCTTCTAAATTGGGTTTGTGTTGTGTTCTTATACAAAATAAGAAGGTTGTTCTCTATGCTTCACCACAATTGAATGTTCACAAGGTGAACTATCCTACTTATGACCTTCAAATAGCCGCCGTTGTTAATGCCTTGAAGGTTTGGAGGAATTATCTTATTTGTGTTCATTGCCGTACCTTTACCATCCAAAAGAGTTTGAGGTATATCTTCACCCAAAAGGAGTTGAATATGAGGCAACGACGATGGCTGGCGTTGGTGAATGATTATGATTTTGAGTTACTCTATCATAAAGGGAAAGATAATGTGGTTGCCGATGCCCTTAGTAGGAAGACGACGCATGTTTTGAGTGTCATTCGTGTGTTGCCCGATGATCTTTGTGCCGAATTTTGTAGATTGAAGCTTGAATTTTGTAAGAATGGGTTTTGGTTACCTAGGTGCTATGGTTGCCGAACCCGTCCTTTGTCTTGATATCTGAGAAAATAAAGTGGGTGTTGCTACTACAAATCAATTAAAGCCAAGATACTTGAAGGTAAAGTTAAGGGTTTCAAAATTGATGATAATGGAGTTTTTCGTTTCCGTGACTGTTTATTCGGCCCTATTGTTGTTGATCTATGGAAGAGGGTTCTTGATGAAGCTCACCTCTCCCCCTATTCAATCCACCCTGGAGGCGACAAAATCTACAAGGATTTGAGGTTACAGTTTTGGTGGCTGAACTTGAAGGGTGATGTTGTGGCCTACGTGGGAAGATATCTCACTTACCAACAAGTGAAAATCAAACACAAGAGACCTTGTGGGTTAATACAACCATTGTAGATTTCTTCATGGCTCTACCTAGGACAGTTGGAGGTAAAGATTTCTTATGGGTGATCATAAAGAGGTTGACGAAAGGTGTGAGGTTTATCACTATCAAAGAGACTAGGAACATGGATCGCCTTGCAAAGACTTATGTTGAAGAAATCGCGCGTTACCATGGGATTCCCAAGGAGATTATCTATGATCATGACCCGAGATTCTGTTCGAGATTTTGGAAAGCCTTACAGGAAGCCTTTGGTAACAAGTTATAAATGAGCACCGCCTTCCATGCCGCTACCGATGATCAAACTGAGAGGACCATTCAAATGCTTGAAGACCTATTACGAGGTTGAGCCCTCGAATTTCAAAAAACTTGGGAGGAAACCCTGCCTTGGGTTGAGTCCTGCTATAATAATAGATACCATGCTTCTATCAAGATGGTGCCCTATGAAGCTCTCTACGGTAGAAAATGTCGTAGCCCCATTTGTTGAGACCAATTTAGTAATTTTCGTATATTGGGTCCCGTCAACCTTGTAGAAATGATCCCCCATGTGAATATCATCTGTGAGAGGATGAAAGCCACTAAAGATCGCCAAAAGTCCTATGCCCATACCCGAAGAAGACCCTTAGAATTCGAAGTTTGTGATAAGGTTTTCTTTAAGGTGTCCCCCAGTAAGGGTGTAAAACGGTTTTGAGTGAAAGGGAAGTTGAGTCCAAAGTACATTGAACCTTTAAGATTAGAAAAAGAATTGGTTTGTGGCTTACAAATTGGAGTTGCCCCCGAATCTGGGCAAAGTTCTTGATGTTTTCCACGTTTCTGAACTTAGGAAGTACATTAGCGAGTCAAGCCATGTGTTGCAGTATGATGTCCCCGTGCTCGAGCCTAGTTCGTATTTCAAAGAAAAGCCGATTCAGATCTTGGATAAGAAAGAAACGAAGTTGAGAAGCAAAGTGGTGCCCCTAGTTAAAGTGTTATGGAAGTGTGGAGTTATGGAAGAAGAGACTTAGGAAACGAAAGCTTTGATACGAGCCAAGTACCCGAGTCTATTCGATTAAGGTATCGTTCTTTTTGTTTCAAGTTTCAAGGACGAAACTTCTTAAAAGAAGGGGTGATTGTGACCCCCGAATAATTTCTTAATAGAAGGGGAGATTGTAACCCTCAAAAATTTGCGATTAGGTTCTATTATTATTTAAATATTTTTATTACTACTAGTTAGCTTTAGTTTCGTTTTAAAATAGGATTTTTATTTATAAGGTAGAATCCGTGGCCATTCCGTCCATTCCGATCCCATAATTAATATCTACTCGCATTTCAAAGTGGGTAAGCCCAACATGAGACTTGGGCCTCTCATTTTTAACCCGACCAAAACAAACCGAACATGCTAGTGCGTGTCATTAACCGTGTGAGTGTGTTTGTATCACATAATGATTTGTTGGATGTATATTAATTTTTTGGATTCGTTGTATTGTCTTGTGAATCATATCTCCAAGATCTTCGACTATATGGTCACTAGCGATGAGATGCAAGTCGTTAGTAGCAATAGAGTTGACAAGGCGAGTCTTCCCATAGCCATGGTTATATGACGATGAGATTCTGGATACTCACATTTTTATATCGCTAATATGTAATGTTACCTTCTTTCCGGCATGATATTTATATATGTATGATGATGTATGTCTATGTGCTTTAATATGTTCGTTTTGTTGTGATATGGCTTGGAGAACCCCAAGTTACTTCCCACTGAACGTGGCATTCATGTTTAATGAATGAACATGTACGAGTTGATGCTACATGGGGATAAGACTAGTGTGAGCTTGTGAGCGTCGTTACACGATGATTACTCACGCGTTGGTAAGACTTTTATATTATGGAATTATTGTATTTGGGACTTGTTTTCCCCCCTTTTTGCTACTTGTCGCCTCATCGGCTTTAACTACTATGATTATTTCCCTTGAACTTTGTTTTATGATGATTCTCGCGAACTTTACTTTAAAAAGTTTTAAAATCTCCTATTTCCGCTCCGTTTTGCTTGTTCACTTTATTGCTTTTGCGTGGGTTGTTATATTAGTCACTAAAATATTTGAAAATGCAAACGAATTATACAGTTACGTTTTGGTGAGTAAATATTAACTTAGAGAAATATACTTGTGTCCTCTGGGAGGGCGTCTTCCTTGAACTCATAGGAGGAGAATCGATCCCAAACCTCTTTCTCTGAGTGCAAGGGTGACGTCGTGTTGTAGGATATAAGTATTTTCCTTTACATCATTGGTAGAAAAATTCACATTAAGATACCGGTTTAAGCGACATGAACTATTGATATAGGTGCCAAAAATTGGGGAAGGAGTCAAAGTAGGCAAATTAGATCCTTGAGTAGTAGGGATTAAGGAATGGGATACTCTCATGCATCCAAGTACTCAAAAAAGGGAGTTAGAAAGAACATTTAAAATCACTAAAACTTAAATTTAATAAATTTAAAACACAATAAACATCATGTCATTATTCATAATTTTTATTGCTCAATAACTACAGAACACTTTCGATATATTTTGACTTCTTATTTTAATTTTACTCACTGAACTCACATATTCATTTTATATAATTGACATATTCACAATAATGAGATATCGACATCACATAATTGACATATTCACGAGATAGTCACATCATATAATTAACATGTTTAAGTATCCAAAATAATAATCACATATTCACATAATTAATACAGATTTTCACGCAATAAAAGAAACATATTAATAACAATAACAAGCATATTCATAACAATAACAAGCATTTCAGTAGAATTTATCATAGATACTCATTTTACCAATCATACATATTCACAAATATAACATTTATGCACGACATATAAATTATATTCTCACAAAAATGTAGTATTACAATTCACAAAATATAAATCCTATATACGCAAAGTATACACATTCTATTCATTCCGTATCTACTAAATATATATGAAAAGTCTTATATTTTCCCGCTTAAATCACCACTCCATTAACTGGACTTCTCTTTTATCAGCCTACCTCAACATACTACATGAGTCAAAGCTGTAAACTAAAAGGTCTCGTAAAGCACAAATATATGTGCACCCCAAACACTTGAAATGTTTTGTTTATTAGAGAGATAATAGAGGTATATATATATAGGGGCGGGATCTGGTGCGAACTAAAGTTCATTACGAACTTACGAGCTGAGGCTCATATACAGTATAACTCAATCGCGCGCAAACCTTCACAGCCACAGTTACAAAGCCCACAAACTTAACCCCTCTTTATTCTGTACCATACCCGCCTGACCTCCCTCCACTCTCTTCTCTCATTACACTTCTTCCTAACGGTCGATGCCAGAGAAGAGATTCTACAACGTCGGCGCACCAACGAGCGATTAGTGTCGGCGCATCTCATTCTTTAGTGCGTATCTTCGGTCACCACAACCTCGATTTTTTATTGCCTTTCCACCACCTATTAATTTCATATATTATCGGCAAGAGATTTAACAAAGGAGAACACTAGAGATGAGATGGTGGTCTATCGATTGAGCTGACGACATAGGAGTGACTGATGGACTTGGAGATGAGAGGCTAGTAAGAGCGATGCTGCACGAAGCTTGAAGGATATGGTGGTTCGATTTCTAGACGGAGCAGGGATAGTGCCTAGTTGATGGTGTTGGTGTCGACAAAACTGGCGTCTTGGACTTCTGAAAATTGGTGGCTGATTGATAAACATATTTCTGCTTTTTAATGGCTAGTCGAGGGAAGTGTTGGTTCGCACGGAGTCTGGTCGATGGTTAGAAAAGAAAACATGTCCATTTAATCGATATCGGAGTATAAGACTGAATTGGGTTGATGGTAGTGGTTGTCGTGCAACCTAGGTCGAGGTGATTGCTGTTTTGGGTTAAGATGTGTCGAGCTGAGATCGATTCGGGTTTGCCGGAGATGCAACAAAATTGAAGGGCTCGAGCCATGAGGAAGACGTGTTCAAACTTGGCTGATTCTTAATAACTTCTATCATGTAAAATCATCATAAGAAAATACTTGTTTAAATAGACAAGAATAACGTGAGATTCACTTATTTTAAGTCATTTGTAAATAAAAAACATCATTTCTATAAAACAATCAAACGAAGTGTATCTACTTTCCCATATATGTGCATCTAATGAGGTTGAGGAGTGTATCTAACTTTTCATAGATTTGTATCTTATAGGATAAAAGAAGAGTATTTAGTTAGCTAGAGATGTGTGTCTAGCAAAGTGAATGAGTGTATCTAGCAAGATAAAAGAGTGTAACTAGCTAACTAAAGATATGTATCTAGCAATTTAAACGAGTGTATCTAACTAGCTAAAGATACGTATCAAGCAGTTTAAAAAAATATATCTAGGAAGCTAAAGATATGTATCTATCTAGCTAGTGGTATGTATCTAGCAAATTAAAGGAGTGTATCTAGCTAGCTGAAGATATGTATATATCAATTTAATGGAGTGTATCTAGCTAGCTAAAGATATGTATCTAGCAATTTAAACGTGTGTATCTAGCTAGCTAAAGATATGTATCTAGCAATTTAAAGAAATGTATCTAGCTAGCTAAAGATATGTATCTAGGAATTTAAAGGAGTGTATGTAGCTAGCTAGTGGTATGTATCTAGCAATTTAAAGAAGTGTATCTAGCTAGCTGAAGATATGTATATAGAAACTTAAAGAAGTGTATCTAACTAGCTAAAGATATGTATCTACCAATTTAAAGGAGTGTATCTAGCTAGCTAAATATATGTATCTAGCAAGTTCGAGTAGTGTATCTAGCTAGAGGTATCAGGTGTGTGTCTAGCCACTAAAAGAATTGTATATTACTAGCTAAAGATATGTATTTAGCAATTTATAGAAGTGTAACTAGCTAGCTAAAGGTTCGTATCTACTCCGTACAACTTAAAGGAGTGTATCTAGCTCGCCATAGGTATGTATCTAGTAACTTAAAAGAGTGTATCTAGCATGTTAAAGGTATGTATCTAGTATTTAAATCAGGGTAGAATCATGTGGGTGTATGACCACATCCATGAAACACAAAAATATACCGTCGCAATATAAGTAGAATGACATATGCATCTGTCTAGTTTGATTACTTTGGCTTAGATAGCATTCTGGTTGGTCGTGTGTTATTATGAAGTTAGTTAGGAATGATAGTCAATTCGGGGATAGCAAAATTTGGTGCGTATTGAGTCAGATCAAGTTCTTTTGAGTTGTGGGTCATATTCAAGTTCTTAATTGACATGTCTAGTCCTATGTAGAGAACAACCTCTTAGCCATATAATCTAGTTTTATTTAGAATCGTCTGATACCAAAGTCCCGATTTTCATACAATGTCAATAGGAGAATCAAAATCAGAAAAATTAATGTCGTTTATAAAAAAGCTGAAAAAACCACACTCAAATTGAATGGAGTATTCATTATGTTGCAGTGAAATGGCAACGGTTCAGTTTACAATCCTTAGACGTGTAGTAAAACTGGACCAATGATGAAACTTCCTACAGCAAACAGAGCAAATTTCAGAGAAACTGAAACATGTATGCTTGCATTATGAGTCCTTACTACCATTCTTTCATTTACAGGATAAACAAGAAGAATTACGAAAAATGTGAGAGATAAATGCGCAAGATAACCATTCCATGCTAGATACTTAAAGTGAATCATTAGCTAGACTTTGTCATCACATTACAACTCACATATAAACACCCCTCCCTGACAGATAATTAAAGCAATCAAAACACCAGCAACTTCTAAAATCCGACCTCTGATACAAATGAAATTCTACTACATCAAAATCAATCTATAATATCAATTGCGTGAACAAACACCACTGGTGTTTTCTTGTAAATCGAATCCATCGATTGATTACCAGTAATGATATAATGGACAAGTCTTAGTAGCGTCCTTCTGATGAAAATGTAACTCTTTAATGTATCAAGTTAGTCCCGTAGTAAACAAAACACTAGTACATCAGTACAGATTAGTTCGGAACTTGACTACAACGAGAACTCAACACCCAACAAAGCTTTAGCTCCGTAATAGAGTTGGCTGACTTTAATCATCATCTTAAACTGTTAATGACATTTATCGAAACCTCAATAGTTTCTTAAAATCTGACCTTGGTACAATATAAGTTCGACTACATTTAAATCGAATGCATCAATTAAGAGTTACAATAATCGACAATTCTAAGTAGCTCAGACACTGCACAAACTAAGCACTCACATGCTTCTTTAAAACAGGCCGCCAGTTCCCATGACCACCACACCAACATTGCCCCCACGACCACTCTATTCTCCGTCCTCGCCACAAAAATCTTTTAAACACCACATCGGACTCATGTCGTTTCCACCTACCAGTATCGCTCAACGCACCACGCACCACATCTCTCTCTCTTCCTTTCACCGGCACAACTCGATCCCTACCCACACTAATATATTTGTAACAACCCGAAATATACCCTATTTTTCTAGTGAAAATATTTTTACGGATACTTTTCAGCAAATTAAGTTTTAATTTAGAATTTATTGTTTCGAGTCATATTTGGAATTTCCGAGTTCGTATTTGGAATTTCTGCAATATTCCATGAGAATCCCGTTTTAAGTCATCTTTGACTTTTCTTGACTTTTAAGTCGTCTTTGACTTTTCTTGACTTTTGAGTCGTCTTTGACTTTTCTTGACTCTTAAGTCGACTTTGACTTTCGTTGACTTTTCCGACTCACCCCGTAATTTGAAAGACCGAAATTATATTTGAAAAAAATAATATATTTAATTTATTTTAATTTATTACGATTTATTTGAATTTATGATAATTTAATATAATTATTTTGAATTTATTGGGAATTAAAGAGTAGGTTTTACGGTTTAACCCCGAACGTCATTTAACTATTCCCGAGTCAACTTAAATCCCGAAACAATCCCGAAACCCGACTTTGGCATGAGTCACACGCCCCATGTCATCTTTTTCCACTCACTTTAGATCTTTTGATTATTTTGATTAAACTAATACAAATATCTAAGATATTTGTAACTTTATCAATCGGTCAGTTTAAATTACGCAAATCGCTTAAACTGACCCGATATCTGTCAACACCACACGACTCCCCTCTTCTTCCTCTTAGGATTAGATATTTTCTTTCTTTTGATTACAATACCATAATATCTAAATAATATCTAGATATTTGATTAAATTAACTTAATAAGTAATAATATCTAAACAATTACCATAATATGATTATAAAACCCGAGTCAATCCCGTAACAACAATTTCAAAACCCGACTCATTATTTCCCTATATTTACACGGCACCCACTCCCACTCTTATTCACTACTTATCTTTTCATTTTACACTAAATCAACTTAATACCTTTTTAATACTTTCTTTAATATAATCAAAATCGTTCTTGGTGTTCTTCATCGTTCTTCATCGTTCTTGAGCAAAATCGTCACAAAACCTTCGTTACTTGTTCAAATCCGTCCTAACTTATATTTCTAGAGTCTCCTCTTCGCTCTTCATCTCCAAGTACGTTTTATTTTCAATTCCGACAAAATCGTTTTCAACACTTTAATTGTTGAAAATCAAGTTTTTAATTCTAAAAATGTTATTTTTGTTATTTCTTATAGGAGAAGATTATGAAGACGAGTTTGGTGACTCGTATATATTAGGAGAAGATTAGTAGACGGGTTTCTTTAGTTCTTATTTTGGTGCTAAGTGATTTTGTGCTAGCTAAGGTAACGATTCCGAGTTACTCGACGAATTAATGTTACATATCTTTTGTTTTTTGTTTATATTATTGATATTTATGGTTTTTAACTAGTAACATGATAAGTTGTTATTTTTACTATGTTGTATGAATTTTAAACATGTTTAGTGTTCTTGACGTATTTGAATAATTTATTCATAATCATGATTTTTATATGAATGATGGTTGAATTGGTTGTTAAAATGGATGTTGTTAATTAAAATCATGTTGGAAATAATTTGGGGTTGTTGATTTGTGGAGGCCGTGTATGGTGGCCAGAAAACCAGCCCAAACCAGGCCGGTTCAGGCCGGTTCAGGCCCGGTCCAGGCCGGTCTGGGTTGGTCCGGGATTTGGTCTTTTGGTTTGTGTCGATACTTGATTGTTTGGTTGTTGTTTTGACGGGTTTTAAATATGTTAAGCATGCGGGAAAATATTAAGAAACGGTTTTAGAAATGTCGACCCAAAACAGGCCCAAACCAGGCCCGTGGGCCCAGTCCAGGCCCGGTTCTTTCTCGGCCCAAAACAGCCCGTGGGTCCCTTTGGACTTGTGACGGTTTTTGAATTTATTGTTATGATTATATCGTGTTTTGTAATATTTAACAAGTGGGAAATTTTAATAAGTAAATTATTTAATTAAACGGTTTTTCATAATGTTAATATTTCTCACATGTTAGAAATTATAATACGAGCTTGTAGTTTAATTTGATATCCTTTAAGTCAAGCGGGTTTTCGTAAGATTTAATAATTCACATGTTAGAAGTTGGAATAAAATAGCATGAAATGAATATGATGATTTTATGTTCAAGTCTAATGGTAAGACTCTGTTTCTAGCCGTTGACCAAAAGGGTTTGGTCCAAACTAAACTAAGATCTAGTCAGCCCCGTTTTGACTGATGACCCGTCGCGGGACTCGGGTCGGGGATTTGTCTTCAAGTAAGGTTGTATTTAAATTATTGAATTAGCCTTAGTAGATATGAGGCGATATGATATTTGATTATGATTTATATGCAAATAGTCACATGATAGGATGTTTTC
>JAIUZE010021341.1:0-29177 GCA_022085475.1 Heliosperma pusillum | reverse complement strand
AGAAATTCCAAATACGAACGCGGAATTTCAAAATACGACTCAGAACAAAAATTTCTATTTTAAAAACTTAAGTCTGCTGAAAAGTGTTAGTAAATATTTTTACTAGAAAAATTGGGTATTTTTCGGGTTGTTACAAGTGTCTAAGCTCATATCTGAAAGCCTCTTTCCTAATGAACTCAAAGAACATTAGTTTCTGAATCTTCTTGATACAAGACTCGATTGTCTTCAACATCTTATGTCATTAAGTGAGAAATTTGCTTAATTTACGTGCCCAATTCATATCGAACTGACTGTAACTTAAGATATAACTGAAACAATTTCAGTCATCAACCTTTGATAATAAGGATATCCAATTACTCAAAAATTATCAATATAATTACGTCATAATATTGACGAATGAAGTAACTAGATCATCTCACATATTTTTCTCACTAAGCGGGAACAATTCCATTATTTTAGACAATCGACATATATGGTACGAATTGTCATCTTTATGACTTTCACAGTATAGTCTAAACTATACATTAGCATTGAATATGGTTTGCTAGAAATTCTCTTTTGAAGATAAACCTCACTTTGCATAATTGAGAACAATTCTCAGAGAAACCAATCTATGAATTTGAACGATTCAAACCCATTTGAAAAACATGACAATAATGACATCTTACAACTATCAACATATGCAAAACTAATTCAATATATTAATAAACTGTGATGATCTTAACCGATTTAAGACACAATTTGTACGACATTCTTAAACCATTTTAAGATAAAATTACTACACACATAACCCTCATATGTGCATAGTATTCTAGGATCCCTAATCATATATAACGTGAGTGAGCTTTGGCTCATCGCCCAAATTACACATATCAAGGTAGCCATCAAATGTCAATCGCATCAAATGCGACTCCTATTCGTCATGTAACATCTTATGTGACTTGACTATTTGCCCCAAAGTCCAAAACTGTTTTGATAACTTTGTTAAGTGTACCAAATCTCACGTGTGGATAACTGTTACCCACCTGCTCAGCTTACATAGAAAGAGTGCTCTACTTTTGCAGACAATACTTCCAACGATATAAGTTTTTTACAGTCGTTAATTTGGACGGACATTACTTAATATTTTAATTGAGGGAAGGTGTGGTCAAACATGACAAATGTCCTAAGCATGACGCTAGTTCTCTTAAGGAAAATGGTATAAGGGAACCTAGCCGTTCTAATTTACACACAAAGCTTTAATTAATCATTAAACATCACATTATACAAATGTAATATACAAGCAATTGTAAATTAGAACAAGTCATGTTAAGAACTCCAAAAACGATTCATAATCGTCAACAATTCAAAATTGTAGTTTTTGAACATCTTATGCAAAAACGTGTTATAACATAGGTATCATGATCATATCATACTATGTATAAAACTAATAAAAATTCAAAATTAAATCAATATATACAACCATTGTAACAATGAATCAATCAATCAAATTGATTAAATCACAAAACCAATTATGAAAAAACAAAAATCATAATTTTAAATTAAAAAGCACCTGAAAGTCTAACAAGACGTCAGAATTTGGCTTTAAAACGTAGACCATGTTTTGCAGTCTTGTTTAGAACGTCGTTTACACTCGAAAAACACTATTTTAAAGCCAAAATCCGACAATCAAAACTGATGAACAGTAACTTACCGAAACGCGCATGAATAGTAACCGTGAATAGTACGTGTGAACAGTAATTTTGCTTTAATCAAATTAGAGCATTACACACGTAATTAAACAATTTAATCACCTAATCAAATTAGGGTTTGTTACATATCTAATCTAATTAGATCCAATCAAATTCGGATTTTAAGACAATCTTAAAAATGAGTTTCCAACAATAAATTAGGGGTTTTCTTAAATCAGTAAAATTAGGGTTCCTTCTAATCAAATTAAAGTAATTCATCATAATATCAAATATTATGGTGCAATACAACATCTAACATGCTACAACCCTAAATTTAATATTTAACAACATACAATAACAATTGTATACAATTGAACTAATTCAATTCAAAACCCCAACATGGAAACTCAAGAAATAAACACAAAGATACAACAATTATATCTAAAGGTGCAACCTTTTAATCAAATACTTAACAATACATGTTCGCTCTGATACCACTGAAGGGTTTTGGAACGATTTTCAACAGATTTGAATTACATAATTCCCAAGATCTCATGCATGTTAAGTATTAAGATTAAACAAAAGGATAATTAGCAAACTTACTTGGATGCGGAAGAATTCCAATAATATGCTAATAAAAAGAAGTATATTAAAACCCAAATCGCAGCTTCTTGAATAATATAATAATCTTTGAGACCGTCTCACACTAACGCCCCAAGTGTTGCGCCTCTACCGGTATCCACACAGTATGAGTGTGTATGCTAGTTCAAACTTTATGGGCAATTTTCTTCCCTCTTACTTCCCTTGAGATTTTGCTCTCTAGAAAAACTCATAATAAACACCTCTCTCTATATATCTTTATATAGGAAGTTCAAGGGAATCCTAGACCATCTAGGATAAGGAAATATAATAAGAATAATAAATATTATTCCTTTTCCTTTAATAATTAATCAATATTAATTATAATATTGCCCAAAACTCATCTAGTGTGTGACCCTGTAGGACTGACTAATACTACCCGAGTCTCAACTCATTTAGGACTCAGACTATAAGCGGCTCCTAGCAGAACATTGTAGCCATATAGAATTAATCAGTTATACAATATTACGGACATTTGGGCATACTAACTCCTTCAGGTTCATCTATCATGATAATCAGAGCCAGTGTGATAAAAGTCACGGGTTAAAATCCGGGCAGCCTCCAATATCTCACAAACTCACAAAATGAGAAAATAAGCACATGGTTTGGGGAACATGTGCACTAACCATTCTTCAAGTCTAATGGGCATTCGAGTGAAGGGGGCATAAAAGGATATAAATATAATATATGTGCCTCAATTATCACATTGAGATGGTTAATCTATCACTTGTTGATGTTAAGGTTGCCATTGTTGCTTCCATGTTGATAGCTAACCAGTTTGAAGCCGAGTAGTTGATTTATGTCTCTTTTTTTTTTTGCAACGATTTATGTCCTTTATCGTTGATTATTTTCAATCCTGACTCTATTAAAGATATTGGAAGACCATGTTGACTGGAGTTATCACCATTTATCAAGTAGATGCAAATTGTTGTTGTTCTTCATTTTTATATGTAGATGTAACGTTTTTAAAATGTTTGTGAGGGAAGAGAGAGCTCGGATGTCAGACAGTGAGTTGGAAGATAAATGAATGAGGCAGCGGATTATGTGGAACTAGCTAGTTACTCTCTCCCATAACCTCAATACTTCTTGGGTCTATTTTGGCGATTTTAACGAAGTCACTTATGCCACGGAGAAATTGAATGAGTGATCGTGGTCTTCAACTAAATCGTGTCAATTTTTTAAAACTTCTATGGATCTGTGTAGCTTAATTGACATTGGTTTCTCTAGACCTAAATATACTTGGTCTAATCACAGGCACACTAACCCTATCCTTGAGCGACTTGACCGGGCTTAGGTTAACCAATTGTGGCTTGACCAGTTTCCGAATTCTCATAATAACCACCTAACTCGTCTATCTTCAAACCATTGTCCCATCCCCCTTAAGTCTTCTATCTGTATCAGACCTTCCCCTAGAATGCTCAAGTTTGAGTCCCTCTCGCTCTCTGACCTGGATTTTCTCCCTCTAGTTTTCTCGTCTTGGTCTATGTCTCGGTTGAACAAGTCACCACCAATCTTTGTTCTTTGAGCTATGTCTTTCTCTCTAGATGGGCTGGTATGAACTTTGGTAACCTTGTTAAGAGGAAGACCTACCTTACTGCTAGGCTTCTTAATGTGAAAAAGAAGTTATGTATTCATCCTCATTCTGAATTTCTCCTTCGTCTAAGTGATTCTCTTGTTGCTAACCTTAATTATGTCCTTGACCTTCAGTATCATTGTTGGAAAGACAGATATCGTATTAAGTGGTTGGTTGATGGAGATCGTAATACCTCTTTTTTTTTTTCAGAAATCGGTGATCCTCCGTCGATCTTTAGTCAATGACGTTGGCCATACCATATGTTCCCATGATGGCCAGGTGTCCCATATCACCCATTCTTTAGCTCACTTTGCACCTCGGATTATTAGCACCTTGTGGAGGATGAGCTACCATGCTCCATGTACCTTCTTTTCTATCCCCGTGGAGGATGAGCTTCGGCTTACCCTTTTTCCCTTGGTTCGAACAACCCTCTTTCCCTTGGTTCGAACAAAGCTCTTGGATCCTATGGCTACCATGCATGGTTCTTTAAGAAGTGTTGGAACATTGTCAAAAGCGGCATTATTCCCTTCATTCAAAAAACGTTTGATACCAAATGTGTCCACTGATCTATTAATTTGACTTCTATCTTTCTGATTCTCAAACCATTTCTAATTTTAAGCCCATTATTCTTTGTAACACTACCTATATAGTTATTACTAAAAGCATTGTCAATCGTCTCAAACCCTTCATTTACAATATTATCTCCATCCTGGGTCGAGGCACCGATGCTAACTTTTTCATTGCCTATGAGATACTTAATTCAATGCATACTTACAGAAGTAGCCCTAGCTGGTTTTGTCTTAAGCTTGATCTTGAGAAGGCCTTTGATCGTCTTGAGTGAGATTTCATCCACTCATGTCTTACTAAGTTCGTGTTGACCCCGACACTATTGGCTTATTTTGAGTTGTATATCCACCACCACTTCTTATGTCATATTCAATGATTCCCTCTCACCTAACTTCCAACCATCTAGAGGAATCCGACAAGGAGACCCCCTCTCTCCCAACATCTTCATCATTTGCATAAATTGCATGAAAGCCTCGTCCTCCCTTATTCATCAATCTTGTGCCAAGAAGGACCATATCCCGTTGCCGTTTAGGAAAGGTGGCACTTCTTTCTTGCACTTGCTCTTTCGGTACGTCATCCTTCTCTTTGATTCTCTTCTGAAAAGAATCTTTATGCCCTCCAAAATACCCTTCTCACTTTTCGTGCCTCTTCGGGACAAAAAACCAATCGACTCAAGAGTAAGCTCATATTCTCTTGACATTAGGTGTTAAGTGTACCAAAAAACTTGGAACCTACCTTGGATTTTCTCTCACCAGTAGAAACCCCAAGAAGTCCGACTTTCTGCCTATCTTGGATGCCATCCATTCGAAGCTACTTCTGGTAGAGGGTAGTGTCGAGTCATGTTTCGGGCTAGCCCGTAGTGCCTAGTCGGGAAATTGGCCCGGCCCAGGCACTGTTTTTCGTGACTTCGGGCCGTGTCGTTCCTGGCCCAAAATCGTAAACCTTGTTCGCAGCCCGCACCTGGCCCGGCCAAAACTCGGTCGTGCTGGGCTTTGGCTGAGTCGTGCCTGGCCCGATTGGCCAATTTTTGTGTGTTCATAGATGATTAAAAAATTAATAAGTTTTTTATATAATAATTTTTATATATTTAGTAATTGACTAATTGTAATTAAAAGAAGAATTTATAATTATATTATAAAGAGATTGTAATTTGTAAGTATGTAGAATATTGTAAGTAGAAGATTTTAAGATAAGAGGGAAATGATTGAATTGTTATTCAAATGAATTGAATGGAGGGGTATTTATAGTGTATTAAAATGAAGAAAAAAATTACACTTAAATGTGGTAAATCGGGCCTTGTTGTGTCGGACCGTGCTCGGCCATTTTTCGTGCCTAACCGGGCCGGACTTCTCGAGTTCCGTCCGGCCCGGGCTAAAAGCCCTTTTTTTTGTTTCTTGAGCCGCGGCCCGCCTTATGCATGGTCAGGTCGTGCTCGGACCGACCCGGTTTTCACCTACAGGCTGTGCCGGGTCCGCTCCCCCTGCTTGGCCCGAGCCTGATTTGCCAAGACTATTCTAAGCTTTCTAGCTCGAAACGCGTTTTCTTTCAAGGGCAGGAAGATTTTGTCTTATCAAGTCCACTTTGAACGCCATCCCCTCTCACTCTATGCAATGTCTCCGCCTCCCTTCGTCTATCTTATGTGAGATACACAAGCATATTAGGAATTTCCTCTAGTCCGGCCATTCTTCTAGAAAGTTTCACCACTCCAACTAGGACCTGGTTACTTAGCCCCTTAGTCGCAAGGGTCTTGGGATTGAAGTCGCTCGCCCTCTTATCAATGATGTCTTCTCCACTAAGCTTACATGGAAGGTACTCTTTGACAAATCTTGTCCGGTTTCCCTTGTTGTTAGAAGCAAGTACTTGACCTCCTCTATAACTCCCTTTAGAACTAGCTCCCACATTTGAAAGAATTGCGGTATTTGGTGGAATTTCTTTAAGAATCATCTTACCTGGTCAATTGGTGTTAAGGCCTCTATTAGTCTTTGGGATGATATAACGTCCTCTCATCTGATGCGAAGCTTAGCTCCATTATTGTTTATGGTAAGTGGACCTTTGGCACTCTTGATTTTAACCTTCCAACTTCTATAGTTAAGGCCATTCTTGCTACCCCTTCCCTTTTTCTAGTAGAACTAACATTCTCACTACCGCTTTTGCACTTAAAAAATAAATTCTCTCTAAGATCTTTTTATGATACTTTCATTGAGCCCTATTCTATCTCGCCTTCATGCACCGTCGATATGTGATAGTTGTAGGACTTGCCTAATCAACCTGTATTAAATGTTTTCTGTGACTGGCTTGGTAGGATAAGTGATGATCATTATTTATATACATATTTTATGCCTCCCTAAGACGCATTTAACTCGATTTACCGTCTTTCCTTACTTGTTTCTATGTTATTTTAGCTAGAATGTCGATTCTGCCGCTTTTGTTATGTTTTAATGCAGATTGGATGCATTTGGTGCTTTTTGAGTAGATAGAAGCATGCCGGAGTTGGATCGTAGAAGGTTAGGCACGGGAATCGAGAATGAAAGAGAAGAAATGAAGAAAAATCGAAGAAACGAGGCTTTTGAAGGGCTCAGCCTTGCTCGGTCGAGTCGCACTGTTCTCTTGCTCGATCGAGCAGAATCACTTTGCTCGATCGAGCAACCAATATTTCGGTGGCTTTTCCTATTTTCCTAAACTTTAACCTAATTAATTAGATCTTTTGTATTATAAAAAGAAAGCTCGTCTTTTATAATTAGACATGCCTTCTTATGCGTTTTAATGCTTTTCATGCTTTAATATTAGAAAACCTAATTTAGTTTGCTTGCCTCTGGATTTTATTCATCAAAGACGATTGTCTTTAGCTCAACTTGTAATCGTTATTCTTCAATCTTTCTTCGTTATTCAATTTAATTGTCTTCTTGTTCTTTAATTATTCTTTTTTCATCCTTTCATTGTTGTTAATCATGTTTACTTTAATTAATATCGTTGTTATTAATATCGTTATGAGTAGCTAAATTCCTTTCTAGGGTTGAAAGGGGATCTAGGATTGTTAGAAGGGGTAGATTAATTAATTGAATTGCAATTGTATGGTCATCGTTTGATTATCGTTTTAATTCTAGTTGTTTGATTACTGGCCAGGATTAATTAACTAGTCTCGCGAATTAGGATTGACACCGACCGGGTTAAGACTAAGATAGGCTACGATGATTGAATAGAACTCGTTAAATGATAGCGATCGCATGTTAAATTGTAGATCTAAAGGGCATAATTGAATCGACCGATCTTGTGACCTTAGATAACTTTATTGCATGATAGTTGACTATATCCTTACCCCTGAACAATAATCCTAGTGAACCTGAGACCCTAGACTTTTAATCTCATTGTTTTCAACCTTATTAGTTTGTTATTGCTTATTATTAGTTGTTATTATTATTAGTTGTTATTAGTATTGTTATAATTTATTGTTATTGTTGATTGCTTTTAGTTTAGAACTCAATCTCAAACCCCGAATTGTTACTTTCGAGACGAACTTAGTTTAACAGATTAGAATACTACCGTCTCCATGTGGATTCGATACCTTGCTTAGCGCTGACTATTAGTTAGTGTGAATTAGGTTTACTTTGATTAAGGTGACGCGACTTTACTCTTATCAAATTTGGCGCCGTTGCCGAGGAGGCAACAGTTTTCTGTTTTTTTCTACTTAGTTTTTCTTTTTCGTCTCAAGGAACCTAAGTTCCTTGAGACAATTCTCATCCTTTTCTTTAGTTTTTGTTTATGCCCAAGTGTTCTAGGTCCGTTCACGTGCCCTACGATTCCGAACCAGAGAAGACTTTCCGAGCTAGACGAAACTTTTGGAAGCAAATTCAAGAAGCGGAAGACTTGAGTACGCTTGAAACAGTTTACGCCAAATTCGTCGCTGAAAAACCATCCTTAGAAGAGGATACACCTATTTCTGCACCTACTACAACCATGCCTACTCTAGCGAGCCATTCGGAGCCTACCGTTGCATCTATTCCCAAGGGATTTCAACTCCCTACTACGGGTAATAGTACTTTTGAGATTCGTCCATCTTATATCTCTTTGGTGGAGCGAAACATGTTTGGAGGGAGCCCTACTGAGGATCCTGCTAAGCATATGGAGAAATTCACCAACTATTGTTGCTCTATTCCTTTAACGGGTTGGGTGACGCAAGATCAGATTAAGTTGGTGTTGTTTCCCTTTTCACTACGAGACAGGGCAGAAGATTGGTTGAGTGAGTTAGATATGGCTGCACTTGGCATCACCGATTGGAATTCTTTGGCTCTTGCGTTCTATAAAAGATATTTTTCACCATAGAAAACCAATGGCATTCGAAGCCAAATCACAAGTTTCAAACAAGGTCCAAATGAGAACTTTAATGAGGCCTGGGTTCGCTTCAAAAACCTTGTCATGTGACAACCCTCGCGAATGCGGAAAGATAAAACATACAACAATGTGAATTATATAGCGGAAATAAGAAGTTTTTAAAACTTTTATACATGCAAGGTAGAAAATACGAGGAGTGTCAAAACATTACAAACTAAGTACGAAATACAACAAAGAGACGGAGTCTCTCAAAATGTTAACAAAGAACAAGTGTTTAGCAAAACTAGCTAAAATCGTCTAGAGGTGAAACTAACAGGGACAACGCCCGCTAGCTCACACCCGAACCCAAAATAGCATAAGCAAAAAGCCATCCATGCAAGCAACCTGTTCATTCATGAAAAACATGAACGTCACAATCAGTGGGGAGTAACTCCGGGTTCTCCCAGCCATATCACATTAAACGTACATAGAAGGAAATACAAAAGTAGAGCATGCATACATATAGATATACATGTGAGATACGATAAGGATAGATAAGCAATTCGATATATAATGATAAGAGCATATAAAGTACAAGATCGAATCCATCATGTTATACAAAGACTCGGGGAAGACACTCTTAGGCAACCGAATACGCTCACTAGGGCTTACATCTCACCGTTAGTGGAATAAGTTTGATAAGATTGAGACTCGACAAACAAACCATGCCAAGTCATGCGATGACCACAATAAATTCATCATATTATCATCCATTCACGAAACAATACATTGACGGTGCCCAATCATGCAATGACCATGAATAATATCATGAAATCACGCATTCAAAGACGACGACACAAGACGACATCTCTCACGGTAAATAAAACGCACTAGCACCGTGTACATCGCAAGTATGATTAAAAGGCATCCACGAGATCACATTTCCCTGAACGCATACACGATGCTACATTTCGTATATGTGGACTAATTTCCTCTTGGTAGCACGACGATAATAATACGGTCCTAGTCTAAACCTGGCCAGATTCTCGGAATCACATTTTCCGATTCGACATGCGATAACATTTTTCGCATCCAAGACTCGGTCAATCATAGACGCCGAGTACTCCAAATTCGGTCGATAATTCACGAAAGAGGCGGAAAAGAGCACAAGCCTCATAACAAGCGGTACGCTACATGCAAATAACACCCCCTCGCAAGTACACAACATTTGACGGCCGGGTCGATCAACGCATAGCGTTCAACTCCCAACAACGTCGTCGTATGCCCACTAACACATGCATTTAAGTAGTAGGATACCTCTCCGTTCCGACATTCCAGCCTTACGAACGGGAAGGTAGCCAAGGGAATGAGAGTACAAAGCACAAGACAAAATAGTGCTCAAACCGTATCATTTGTAAAAACCGACTCAAAGTGGAAACATACCAAAACCGTCACAAAACATGTGATACAAGCGAATGAAAACTCATATATTCAAAACATTAATATTATAAGTCACTACGTAAAATTATACGATAAACGAATCATGCGAACTTTTATAAATTACGAGTTTTAGAGATTTTATGAGAAAAACACAGCCGTGTTCCAGGCCGGTCTGGAGGCCGGCGGCCGGTACCCCGGCTTGGAGCACAACTACACATAAAAAGCAAGTTTGGAAACTAACTGAAACAAGGGTCCATTTCAAATGGTCATAACTAGAGTTCTAGATATGCAAATACAGAAATTCCAAGTCGAGGTGATAGCTTATCCTCTTACAATTCCAACGATAGGTCACAAGCCCAAAACAAGCAAGTAACGAAGGAGATATGATCATTCTACGAAAAAGGGTCGGTGCAGTGAGTTCCAGCCGGCCACTTGACCAGCAGCCGGTACTTCGGCCAGGAGCATCAGCTCACCCGAGAACTTCATCAAGCATTCAATCATTTTCAATTCTCATAATCTACTTCTATTAACTATCAACAATCAATATTCATCATCAACAATCATCAACTAACAACATTCATCATCAATAACATGAATCCTAAGCTTTCTAATCGTATTCTAAATACGAATTCTAATATAGAAGCATGTAAAACACGTAAATGATATCGAGTAACCCTTCACCGTTACATTTTCGCGTCTTTAAACGGTTTCTAAACCTTCCTAGTCTCCACCTACATACAATTAGATAATAAAAGATGAATATCATTCACCTTGAGAAAGACGGATAATTTAAAAAGCGAGAAAGACGGTAATTTTATTACCAATACGGATAGAGGAAGATAAGAGGGGAAGAATAAGACGTACTTACGTGAATTTAAGCAAGAAACGAGTGAGATATGATGATTCTAAGAATGGAAAGATTATGGAGGCAAGGGTTTTGGTTTGCTTAAGGAAGAAGAAAAGTTGAATTGTGTTTGTGTGAATGAGAAATAGGTTAAGGGAGTATGAGATGTATAAGGAAAAAGTCAACAAAAGTCAAACTCGCCTTAAGACGGGATTCTCATGGAATCTCGCGGAAATTCCAAATAGGAACTCGGAAATTCTAAATTCGACTCGAAAAATTAAATTTACGATTAAAACTATATTTCATTGAAAAGTATCCGTAAAATATTTTCACTATACAAATAGGGTACATTTTCGGGTGTTACATTGATCCTAGGCCTACAATTAGCCCTTGATCTAGGGGTGCAGAGCATCTCAGTATGCAGCGATTCACAATTGATTGTGAACCATGTCAACGGGGAGTACACCGCCAGAGATTCCAAAATGCTAGCTTACCTGAAGGTGGCGAAAGAGTTATCTCTCAAGTTTCAGCTGTTTGTCATAAGGTAGATCCCTAGGGACCAGAACGCTGAGGCAGACGCTCTGGCCACCCTGGGGGCAACCTTCAAACCTGGTACCCTCTCCAGCATACCTATTGTGCACGTACTAAAACCGGCGGTAGACAAAGAAGAGCAGGGTAACTGTGGAGAGTCCAAGACTCGAACACAGTGGTTAAAGGAGGCATGGGTACTAAGCAATAATGAAGGACGGGAAGAAAGCAAACCAGACTGGAGGAAACAGTACCAGGACTGGCTACAACACGACATACTACCAGCAAACAAGAAGAAAGTAAGAAGTTTTAAGATGTGTGCCTCTCGCTTTATACTAATCGATGGTATCTTGTTAAGGAAATCCCTGGCGGGCCCTTACTTACGATGCCTTGGAAAAGAGGAAGCAGATACCATCTTGCATGACCTCCACAGCGGCGATTGTGGAAATCATTTAGGGGGCAGGAACCTCTCCAACAAAGCACTATGACAAGGATAATTCTGGCCCACCATGTCCAAAGATGCCATGGAATACGCCAAGAAATGCGACGCTTGCCAAAGACAAGCTGCAATAACCCACTAACCTGCAGAACCCCTGCACCCAGTCATCTCACCATGGCCCTTCATAAAGTGGGGTATGGACATCGTGGGAAAACTACCTAGAGCCCCTGGTGATGATCACTATTTGTTTAATATTTTATGCTTCCCTTAGATACATAAGACTCGATTGATCTTCTTTCCTTGCTTGTTTCTATGCTATTTTAGCTAGAATATCGATTATGCCGCTTCTATTATGTTTTAATGCATATTGAATGCATTTGGAGCTTTTTGAGTTGGTATGGAGCATAGCGGAGTCAGATCGTAGAAGGTTAGGCACGGGAATCGAGAGCAGTGGAGAAGAAATGAAGAAAAACGAAGAAACATGCCATTTGAAGGATGCTCGATCAAGCAACATCACTCTACTCGATCGAGTCGTGCTGATGTCATGCTCGATCGAGCAGATTCACCTTTGCTCGATCGAGCAGCCTAGTATTTGATGGCTTTCGGATTTCCTAAATTAGTTTAATCTATTTAATTAGATTTTTATTATAAAAGGAAAACTCGTCTTTCATAATAAGGTACGCTTTAATATTAGAAACTGAAGTTTGTTTTCTTTGCTACTGGATTAATTCATCAAGACTATTGTTTTTAGTTCAAGCTTGTAATGGGTACTCTTTAATCTTCCTTTGTTATACAATTAGTTACTTTCTAGTTCTTTAATTGTTCTTTGTTAATCCTTTCATTATTGTTAATCATATTTACTTTATTTATTATCGTTGTTATTAATATTGTTATGAGTAGCTAAATTCCTATCTAGGGTTGAAAGGGGATCTAGGATTGTTAGAAGGGATAGACTAATTAATTGAATTGCAATAGCATGGTTATCTTTTGATTATCGTTTTAATTCTAGTTGTTTAATTACTGGCCAGGATTAATTAACTAGTCTCGCAAATTAGGATTAGGACCGACCTGGTTAAGACTAAGATAGGCTACGATAACTGAATAGGACTCGTTTAATGATAGCGATCGCATGTTTAATTGTAGATCTAAAGAGCATAGTTGAATCGACCGGTCTTGTGACCTTAGTTAGCTTTACTGCATGATAGTTGATTACACCCTTACCCCTGAATAATAATCCTAGTGAACCTGAGACCCTAGACTTTTAATCTTATTGATTTCAACCTTTTATTGTTATTGTTTGCTTTAAGTTTAGGAACACAAATCAAAAACCCACGAAATTGTTACTATAATAGACGAACCTAGTTTAACAGATTAGAATACTACAGCCTCCCTGTGGATTCGATATCTTACTTACCGCTGACTATTAGTTAGTAGTGAATTAGGATTACTTTGATTAAGGTGACGCGGCTTTACCCTTATCACCTGGGAACAAGGTCTTCATGCTAGCCATGACTGATTACTTCTCTAAGTGGATAGAGGCAGAGTCATTCTCCCAGGTGACAGAAAGGCAAGTCATATCGTTCATCAAGCGCAACATCATCTGTAGATTTGGAATACCTTCAGAGATAGTATGTGATAATGCGTCCCAGTTCATCTCCAACCAGACTAAGGCCTTTTGCGCCAAGTGGAACATCGCACTACACAAATCAACTCCCAGAAACCCCCAGTCTAATGGCTAAGCAGAGTCCAGCAACAAAATAGTAATTGACAACTTAAAAAGAAGATTAGAAGAAGCTGGGGGCAGGTGGGCAGAAGAACTCTCTCTGGTACTCTCGTCCGACAGAACTACGCCTAAGGTGGCCACTGGCCAAACACCATTCAGCTTGATCTTTGGTGCAGAAGCAGTCATTCCCACGGAAATGAGAGTACCCACACAAAGGTATGGGTGCATAACCAAAGACAGAAACCAAGTGGAGATGGCCAGCAACCTGGATACAGTAGATGAACTGAGGACAAGTGCACAAGTAAGGTTGGCCTCCTACAAGCAGATGGTGGCAAGAAGTTACAACAAAAAAGCATCAACATCAGGGTCCTGCAGGCAGGAGACCTGGTACTCAGGATAGTTTTCCAAAACACTAAGAATCAGCAAGCGGGGAAGTTCGCCTATAACTGGGAAGGACCATATCAGGTGGAAACCATAGTAGGCAACAGAGCATACATGCTAATGGCTATGGAAGGGGAGATCATATCCAAACCCTGGAACATACTCCACCTCGGAGGTACTACATCTAAAACAGGCTTCGCAAGCAAAGCCACCCCCAGGTATGGTACCTTGACATCCTTTCGCAGCCAAACCAACAAAATCTTTCACAATTACAAAAGGTTTTTTATTTTAAGTAATACCTTCGAATAAATTTTTTTAGAACAAGTCAATTATTGTTAGAGCATATCATTGGCCTTTGCTTTCAAATATTCAAACTAGGATTTACTTTAAAAATCTGTATTTTCGCCAAAAGTACTCTCACATTATTCAAAACATGTTTGGCTGCCCACAGACCTCCTCCCTAAATTCAGACTAGCAGAAAACTCTTCCACAGGTACAAACAGCGTGCGCGTGGCGAATAAAGGGTCTAGCCCCTACTCAACCACCACAGACACCCCCACGTAGTGTGGCGCTCAGATATATGCACAAATGACTCCGGAGCCACCGTCTACCGACAATGCCGGCCCACAAACAGAAATACACCAAAAGCGCGCTACACACAGTAAGTACAAAATTACTAAACAAGTCATTCATAAAAGGCAAAATATGCCCACCACACGACAAACTTAATATTGTTTTTACACAGTACCACCAAAAAAGGTACCACCAAAACCAAAAGCAAGAGTTCAACAAAATACAGAAAAAGAAAACAAAGTGCCACAGGCACCTAAGCTTTGGCCTCTTGGCCACAATCTCCACCATCCCCACCATCGCTACCATCATTATTGCCACCTGCACCTAACTCTGGCTCTGCATCAACAAGGATCTGCTCTGGACCAGCTGTCGCCTCCTCTTTAGCTGGGGCTTCCTCCACCTCCTCCTCTTCCTCGGAGTTATCCACCTCATTCAGGAAGCTCATATCCGGCTTGGTAGAGAAAAGCTCAGCAAACGCCTTCTCCTCCTCCTCTAGGTCCCACGAGACATGCTCCCCATACTGGAACTCCTTCAGGCACTGGATCATGGACTCCGAGGCAGCATACAACACTACCTGAGAGAGATCCTTCTTCAGGGAGATGAGCTGGCCCTCAGAAACTTTCAGCTTGTCCTCCGCGCTCTTCATACCAGTTGAGGAGGGAGCGATTCACCCTCTTCGTCCTAGGCAGCTGGTCCTCCATCACCTTCACCTCGGACTGAGCCTTTACTAGCCGAGCCTCCAAAGATGTGCACATCTCATGTGCGTTGTTAACCTCCCTGACCATCCGCACATGATCCTGGCGGAGGAAGAGAGCCTTCTGAAAGGTCTACACCAAAAAACAAAGTTTGAAACCAAAAGTACTTGCTCAACATGGGGTCATACCAAGGAATAAACCAAGCAGCATACCTGGAAGACATCCTCAACAACCGAGTCCAGGGTCGCCGGGAAGGGAATAAAGCTGAGGGAGTTCAACGGCCAAAACGGGACATCTCCTTGAACCCAATAACCTTGGGGAATGGTGAGCTTAGTAGGGGATAAAGCTGGAACAGGATGAGGAGCCATAGAAGCAAGAGGAGGTACGGATATCGGTTCTTCCTCAGAGGGAAGGGCAGCAGCCTTATTCTTCCTGGGGTCAGAAGGAACAACACCACCAGTCAACTTTCTCTTCTTCTTTGCCATGAACTGGCTCACAGCTGAAAACACCCAGACATTATCGTCACATACAAAACATAGAATACATCCATCCTAATGCACAAGAAATCAAGGAACTCACCAGACGACATCTTCACTTCAGCAGCACTTTCAAACTCACCAATCTCCTCCACGGAAGCAGAATCCTCCTCCGCAGCCTCAGATGGTTCCTCAACCACCCCGCCAAAATTCAAGGTCAGGAGCCTGGGGAACTTACGTTGATCTTCTGAGAGGCCCAAAAGCTTCCTCACGGCTGAATCGTCAAGCGAAGGCTTGGGATGTTTAAAACTTGCACAGGAAAGTCAGTATACCGGGTGAGTTAACAAAACAGACAGAGAAGAGACAAGGGAGTACCTTCTAAGGGACTCCACTTATCAAGTAAGTAGGAGGGCTGAGGAACAATGGAGTCGAGTTTTACATAGATGAAAAACTTATACCACCCTTATCTTTCACCTTGGCAAGCATAAGGATGTCGGGTACCCTACCATCAACTGTCCAAAGGGTCATCTGAACGGGGCCTAGCGGGCGGTACAGGTACATGTGGGCCAGGTCGGCTAAGATGAGGCCCAGATCATAATCGTCATTCAAGACACACATGGAGACCAGTATTCTCCATGCATATGAAGAGATCTGGCAGGCGGCCAGGCTAGTAAACTTCAGGAACTCCTGAATCAAGTTTAGGAAGGGAAATACCAAACCTAGCAGGAAAGGGTACTCATACAAGCACGCCCACCCCGCACGATAGGCGTCATCCCTCTGACCATGGCGAGGGACGTGGATAACTGAAGCAGGAGCTAGGGGATCAACAGTCTTTGAGAGTCCAGTTCAGCCAACAACAAGCCAACACAGTCATGTCCGGGCCAAGGCAGGCCATGTCCAGGCCAAGGCAAGCCATGTCCAGGCCAAGGCAAGCCATGTCCAGACCCAGGCAGATCATTTCCAAGCACCAACAGCCAGAGTAACAAGGTCCCAAGCCAGCAACAACCAGAAAGAACCCACAGAGACCAGCAGCAGTTCTAGACCAGATATCCTACAACAACTGTCCAAGCAAGGGCTCCAACTCCTTTTCCCATCTAGTTGAGACCCTTAGCTACCAAAACGTCCAGGAGAAGGTTTCCAGATTATCCCTAGAAGTCCAAGAAAAATAGTCCACAAGTTAGCCAGTCATTCTGAGGAGCCAGGCAGGTTTTCAAGACCAACAAGTGATCAAAGGCACCTTACTTTTGTATGACCCTTAGTAGAATTAATAAGAACGATGGGAAGGCCCTATAAGTCCCTCTCAATGTCCCATTTGAAGCAGCAGACAGCCAAGGCAAGCCCCAAAAGAAAACTGATCAACAATGCCATTTCAGGAAAGGGACAAGCTTACTTTTTTCAGTTGCTTTTTTGTCCAAATTGCAGTCTGTCCAAGCTCGTCTTATTAGTAGACTTTTGCATCTGTTTTGTATCCTTGTAAGGCTCATTGTAAGCCCTTAGATGTAGCTTTATGTTGTGTGGTAGAGATCTTTTGTAATGCTCTATATAAAGAGCCTTTTGGTGTAGACAGAACTCATAATTGAATGAATGAAAACCAGAGTTTCTACTCTATTTCCTGTTAACCTGTGCTAGTCTTGGTTAGCTCACAACCTTCAACAAACTTGTGCTAGTCTTAGTTTGTTGGCCTAAGCTTGAGTCAGTCACTTGTGCTTGTCTTAGTGAGTGAGTTTTGCCTAGAAATCACTGCATTTAGAGCTGCCTGTGATTGTCTTGGTAGTCCTAAATACAGGGTTTGTCTATCTTGTTTATGTCCTTGTGTTGTGTGTCTTCTATTCTTGTCATGACCCTTAGTTTAGTGTATTAAATTGGTCATCAGAGCTTAGGTTTATTTCTACTGTGAGCTCATTTAACCAAACTACATTCAAAAATACAAAAACAGCCCAATGAGTGAAGAGAGATTGGCAGGAGTAGAAGCAAGGATGGAGGACCTGGCTGGGGTTGTAACCACCCTAACCAGAGCCTTGGATCAGGTAATAGGCAACCAGTTGTTTGCTGGAGGAAGAGGCAGAGGTCGAGGGAGAGGCGTAGGTCCACCAGGAGGCAGGGTCAAACCACCTGAAGAAGAGGAACCTTCAGACTCAGATGAATCCACAAGGAGCAGAGCTTCAGGACATGGCCTTACTGACAAGCACCTCAAGGTAGACATTCCTGAATTTTCTGGTAGCTTAAACCCTGATGATTTGTTAGAATGGCTTAGGGATATAGAGAGAGTATTTGAATATAAAGGTTACAATTATGCTAAGGACTTTAAGGTATATATCCTGAAACTGAAAGGGTATGCTTCCCTGTGGTATGAGACTATGAAGAGTCTAAGAGCTAGGGAGGGTAAGGAACCCATCAAATCTTGGTCTAAGTTGAAGAAGAAAATGTTGGATAAGTTTGTTGCTAAGGATTATACTCAGGACTTATTCATCAAGCTGTCTAAACTGAAACAAAATGAAAAGTCTGTTGAGTCATACCTAAGAGAATTTGAACAGCTTACCCTTCAATGTGACATTACTGAGAAGCCTGAACAAAGGATTGCTAGGTTCTTAGAAGGTCTAAATCAAGGCATTGCTAACAAGGTTAGAATTCAGCCCTTATGGTCCTTTGAGGATGTGGTTAACCTGTCCCTGAGAGTTGAGAAAATGGGGAAGGAAATAACCAAACCTTTCACCAAATCTGCTGTGACTAAACCTTATACTGGGGTTAGAATTGGGGAGGGTCCTAGGACCCCTTTAACTGTTAATAGGAACCCCTTGGACAAGGGTAAGGCCCATGTGGGACAACAACCTACCCTCACTCCTTCAGAAGAGAAAAGAAAATTCTATCAGTGTCAAGGTTATGGCCACTTTAAGAGGGACTGTCCTTCAAGAAGAGCCTTGACTGCAGTAGAAGTCATGGAGTGGGAGAAAGAAGGACTCATTGAGTATGAGCAGGAGGAGGAAATAGGAGAACAGGAAGAGGAAGGTGATGCCCCTCTGGTAGTAGCCCCACCAGACACTGGTCACAACCTTGTTCTTTGGAGGGTTATGCATTCCCAGCATCAACCTCTAGAGGAAGACCAGAGATCCTTAATCTTCAGGAGCAGGTGTACCATTCAAGGGAGGGTCTGTAATGTGATCATAGATGGGGGTAGTTTCACCAATGTAGCCTCAGTTACCCTGGTTAACAAGCTTGGCTTGGAGACCACACCCCACCCTAATCCTTATAAACTCAGATGGTTGAACAAGGGTGTTGAAGTAAGGGTTGATCAACAGTGCTTGGTATCCTTCTTTATTGGAGGAACCTACAAGGATGAGGTGACTTGTGATGTAGTGCCTATGGATGCATGTCATCTACTGCTAGGAAGACCATGGGAGTTTGATAAAGATACCCTGCACAAAGGGAAGAGTAATGTGTATACTTTTAGACATGGGAGTCAGAGGATAATTCTTACACCTTTGCCTCCCAACACTAGAGACTATGGTAGCCCCAGCACCAGTGGATCTAAGGAGGTTCTCTTCCTCACAGAGGCAGCCATGCTAAGGGAAGTGCAACAAGAGCAACCTGTGTATTTCCTCTTGTCCAAACTGGTTGAGGAACCAGCTGAGGTTCCCCCAAAAGTAAAGGAGTTAATCAATGAACATGAGGATGTATTTCCAGAAGAACTACCATCAGGACTTCCTCCCATAAGAGGCATAGAGCATCAGATAGACCTCATTCCAGGTGCCATGTTACCTAACAGGCCAGCATACAGGAGTGATCCCAAGTCCACACAGGAACTGCAGAGGCAGATGGAGGAGCTAATGTCCAAAGGCTTTGTCAGGGAATCTCTAAGCCCTTGTGCAATGCCTGCCCTCCTAGTCCCTAAGAAACATGGTTCATGGAGGATGTGTATTGACAGCAGGGCCATCAACAATATCACTGTCAAATACAGATTCCCCATTCCCAGGCTGGATGACATGCTGGATGAGTTGAGTGGAGCCAGGCTATTTTCCAAGATAGATCTTAGGCAAGGCTACCACCAGGTGAGAATCAGGGAGGGGGATGAATGGAAGACAGCATTTAAAACCAAGCATGGGCTGTATAAATGGCTGGTTATGCCATTTGGTCTCTCCAATGCTCCTAGTACATTCATGAGACTGATGACTGAAGTTATGAGGCCTTTCATAGGCCATTTCAATGTGGTGTATTTTGATGATATCCTGGTCTATAGCAAGGGCAAAACTGAGCATTTGAACCATTTAAAAATGTTGTTTCTGAAACTAAGGGAGCATTAACTCTTTCGGAAGATGGAGAAGTGCACTTTCATGACTGAGGAGGTCAAGTTCTTAGGATATGTCATCTCTGCCAGGGGCATATCTGTAGACCAGGAGAAGATTGCAGCCATCAAGTCTTGGCCTACTCCCAAGAACATCATTAAGGTCAGGGGCTTCCATGGCCTGACCTTCTTCTATAGAAGGTTTATTCAGGGATTCAGCACCATCATGGTGCCTGTAATAGAAGGGATGAAGAAGGGTGAGTTCAGGTGGACTGAGCAGGCACAAGCAGCCTTTGAGCTCATCAAGAAGAAGCTGTGTGAGGCACCCATACTGGCGCTGCCTGACTTTGATCAGCTGTTTGAGGTGGAGTGTGATGCAAGTGGGGTGCGAATTGGAGCAGTGCTCATTCAAGGCAGGAATCATGTGGCCTTTTTCAGTGAGAAACTCAATGGAGCTAAGCTCTATTACTCCACATATGACAAGGAATTTTATTCCTTGGTCAGAGCCCTCATGTACTGGAGCCACTACCTCAAACCCAAGCCTTTTGTACTCCATTCTAACCATGAGGCTCTGAAATACATAAATGGCAACACAAGCTCAGTACCAGGCATGCCAAATGGGTTGAGTACCTCCAATATTTCAACTTCTCAAGCAAGTACAAGGAAGGGAAGTCAAATGTGGTGGCAGATGCCCTATCCAGAAGACATTCTATGCTTGTGACAATTCAACAAAGGGTGCTAGGCTTTGAGTTTATGAAAGAGTTTTATCAGGATGACCCTGATTTCATGGAGGATTGGTTGTCCTTGCAGAGCAATCCTAGTACAAAAGAAACCAAGTATATGCTGCAGGAAGGTTATATGTTTAAGGGGAACAAACTGTGTGTCCCTAGAGGCTCATACAGGGATCTGTTGGTGAAGGAAGTCCACTCTAATGGGCTAGCAGGACATTTTGGGGTGCAGAAGACTTTGGACATCCTGCAAGATCAATTTTACTGGCCTAGGATGGAAGGGGATGTTCAGGCTGTCCTTAGGAGATGTTCCACTTGCCAAAAGGCAAAAAGCTCCTTCCAAGCAGGACCATACACACCACTACCTGTACCTGATAAGCCTTGGGAAGACATTAGCATGGATTTTATTGTTGCTCTGCCCAGAACTCCCAGGGGGAAGGATTCCATAATGGTTGTGGTTGACAGATTCAGCAAGATGGCTCATTTTGTGCCATGTAAGAAAACTGAGGATGCATCAGGGGTTGTTGAGCTTTATTTCAAGGAGGTAGCCAGACTACATGGGGTACCTAGATCAATTGTTTTAGACAGGGATACAAAGTTTATGAGTTACTTCTGGAAGACATTGTGGAAGCTCCTAAACACCAGGCTACTCTTCAGCACATCTCACCACCCCCAAACAGATGGACAAACAGAAGTCACAAAAAAAACCTTAGGAAGAATACTCAGGTGCATTGTGAAGAAGTCACTAGGAGATTGGGATCTCAAACTAGCACAGGCATAATTTGCTTTCAATAGGGCCCCTTCATCAAGCACTGGCCACAGCCCCTTTGAAGTGGTCTATGGCAGCAACTCACTCATGCCCATAGAGTTGTCCAATGTGCCTAAAGAAGTACTGAACTATGATGCCAAGAATAGGGTGGAACAGATGCTCAAGCTACATGAGCAGGTTAAAAGGAACATAGAGAAGGCCAATGAGCAATACAAAATCAAAGCCAAGGTACCAAGAGGAAAGAAGGAGTTTCAGGCAGGTTATCTGGTATGGTTACACCTCAGGAAAGAAAGGTTCCCAAGCAAAAGAAAGAACAAACTCATGCCCAGAGCAGAAGGACCCTTTGAAATCATAGAGAAGGTGGGAGCCAATGCTTACAAAGTGGACTTGCCAGAAGAATATGGAGTCCATGGCACATTTAACATAGAAGACCTTAGCCCTTACTATGACAGTGAAGAGGAGGACCCTGAGGATTTGATGCTCAAATCTTTCCAACCAGGGGAGGATGAAGCAGAAGCTAGGGGATCAACAGTCTTTGAGAGTTTAGTTCAGCCAACAACAAGCCAACACAGTCATGTCCAGGCCATGTCCAGGCCAAGGCAAGCCATGTCCAGACCCAGGCAGATCATTTCCAAGCACCAACAGCTAGAGTAACAAGGTCCCAAGCCAACAACAACCAGAAAGAACCCACAGAGACCAGCAGCAGTTCTAGACCAGATATCCTACAACAACTGTCCAAGCAAGGGCTCCAACTCCTTTTCCCATCTATTTGAGACCCTTGGCTACCAAAAAGTCCAAGAGACGTTTTCCAGATTATCCCTAGAAGTCCAAGAAAAATAGTCCACAAGTTAGCCACTCATTCTGAGGAGCCAGGCAGGTTTTCAAGACCAACAAGTGATCAAAGGCACCTTACTTTTGTATAACCCTTAGTAGAATGAATAAGAACGTTGGGAAGGCCCTATAAGTCCCTCTCAATGTCCCATTTGAAGCAACAGACATCCAAGGCAAGCCCCAAAAGAAAACTAATCAACAATGCCATTTCAGGAAAGGGACGAGCTTACTTTTTTCAGTTGCTTTTCTGTCCAAATTGCAGTCTGTCCAAGCTCGTCATATTAGTAGACTTTTGCATCTGTTTTGTATCCTTGTAAGGCTCATTGTAAGCCCTTAGATGTAGCTTTATGTTGTATGGTAGAGATCTTTTTTAATGCTCTATATAAAGAGCCTTTTGGTGTAGAGAACTCAGAATTGAATGAATGAAAACCAGAGTTTCTACTCTATTTCGTGTTAACCTGTGCTAGTCTTGGTTAGCTCAAAACCTTCAACAAACTTGTGCTAGTCTTAGTTTGTTGGCCTAAGCTTGAGTCATTCACTTGTGCTTGTCTTAGTGAGTGAGTTTTGCCTAGGAATCACTGCATTTAGAGCTACATGTGCTTGTCTTGGTAGTCCTGAATACAGGGTTTGTCTATCTTGTTTATGTCCTTGTGTTGTGTGTCTTCTATTCTTGTCCTGACCCCTAGTTTGGTGTATCAATAACAGCATCCTCTTTCAAATCATAGCGAGCACGAATTGTAGGGAGATCTACCTCTGTATACGCTCAATCACAAGCATATACTCCGGTAAGAATCCCCGTGGAAGGAAACTCCTCCTCGTCGGTACCAGTAGAAGAGGAACCAGGTGATTTCCTAACGGATTTGCGACCCATTCTCAGAAAAATCAAAGAAAAATAAGAAGGATTACCTTGAATAAATTGGGAGAAGTAAGGAGAGTCAGAAAGAATTAGGGGTTTTTGAGGAAACTATGGAGTTTTTATAGGGGAGAGTGGGAGTAAAGTTTGGAGAGTCGTGGCAGTTGGGGGAGTTAAGAAGGGGAAGCAGTTTAATTGATGAGACGTGGTAGAGACGGTTGAAAAGACACGAAACGTCTTCAGAAAGAGAGAAAGCCCCATCCATACACGTGTTACCAGATGCGTCTTTCTGGGGGCAATTGTTAGGGCTCAAAATAATCCTCACATCGATCACTGACGTGGCAATATGGGATTGGTCAAAAGGAGAGCACATGGATTAAGCAAATGAATGGACCTGATTGAAAGTAAAATGAGATTAACGGCCAAGAATAAAAGTAACAAACACACTTCCACAACAGCTATATCCTACCGAGTCAGCAACAACCTCCTAAAAAATAGGACCTGCAGAGCAGGACTCGTAGGAAACCCAAGAAAGACGTTGGAAGGCCAGGTTCACGCTATAAAAGCCAGCATCAGCAGAGGAGAAGGGGACATTCAATTCTCTCATCCTAAAATCAGCATACAAGCATCCAAGCAATTATCAAAGCAAATTCACTCTTGTTTCTTTATTTACGTCCAAATACTCAGTACCACCTCAGCAAGTACTTTTACTTTTTTAGTGCATATCTTCGGAGGGATTCCGACTCCCCCCGCGGTTTTTCCCACATTGGGTTTCCGCGTCACCGATTCCTTGTGTCACTTCTCTTCTTGCATTTTTCCTTACGTTATTTCATCGTTTTAGTACTAGTAGAATAGCCACTTTGATCCACCTAACAAGTAAATCACCTAATTAGCAAGTTTTTACCAAAAGAGAGTTACACAACTGTCACTTAAAATAACATAACAAAAATAACATTTTAATTTAGAATAGCAAAATCAATGCATAAAAGTGACATATTTTGTTACTGGAGTAACAGAACATACATTTAAAATGACAAAATCGTAATCTTGGTAAAAATGATACTCCCTCCTAGTCGGTCATTTCTTTCCTCTTTCCTTATTGGGTAAGTCGGGTTTTCTTCCCTCTTCCCCTTTTTGGATGTGGGGTTGTGTGTTTTGTGTGGTCTAAGTTCATTTGTATGTGGGGTAGTATGTTTTGTGTGGTCCAAATTCATTTCCTTAATTTTTGTGTAAAGTGGAAAGAGGAAGAAATGAGTGACTAGGAGGGAGTATTATTTAATTTAATTTATGCTAACAAATAATTTATTCTTAAAGTGACATATATTATTATTAAAATAACAGAAATACATTTAAATTAACAAAATTGTAATTTAGGTATGATAAAGTATTATTTAGTTTAATTTAAAATAACATAAGACACATTTAAAGTGACATATTTTGTCACTAAAGTAACATAAATAATATTTAAAACGAAATAATGAAATTGAGCCTGATAAAATGGTATATTCTAATTTAGTCGTCTATGTGAGATTTGAACTCACACCTTTGTGCAATTTGCATAATACTAAAAAGTAATAAAAAGTTATGGTATTGACTATAGCAACAAAATTGAAATTATAGTTGCAAAAAATGACAGAAAATATGCCTCAAGTAATGAAAAATGTAACTAAAGTGACACAAAATTTACACCAGCCAATCTCACTTTTTTCAATTATACTTTTAAAAAAAATAACAGAAAATAGTTAGGTAGAAAATATGCCTAAATTGATGAAAAATGTAGCTAAAGTGACACAAATTCATACACCACCAAATCTCACTTTTGACAATAACAATTGTAAAAAAAATGATAGAAAATATGCCAAAGTGACGGAAAACGTAACAAAAGTGACACCAAATTATGCATCACTCAATCTTACTTTTTTTTGGTGAAAAAGGTACATTAATAAGAAACATAGTAGCGATACAAGGGATCAAGTTCGGGGGGAGGGTCAGGGGAGAGCTCGGCAAAAGCCGCCGAGTCAAGAATACTATATTTAGAGTCCAAATTACAAAAATGACGGGTAAAATTTGGTGGTTCCTCCCAGTAGAAAAACTCATGGTTTGGGCCTTTATCCTTCCTTGAGAAAGACGCAAGAGCGTCGGCCACGGTGTTTGTACATCTTGGCTCAAAGACTATCTTCAAAGACGGTGAGCCCCTTAATAATTCTCTACACTCCAAAATGAAGTTAGTCGAATGACCAATACTATTGTGGAAGTGGCCAACGTTATTAATTGCATTCACGGCCACAAGGCAATCCGAACTAATTACAGAGTTTCTGCCTTGGCTTAAGGCGAAGCAAATACCGAATTTGATAGCTAAGAGTTCACTGATGACGGGGGAGGTAGCAAAACATCTTTTCGTCCAACCTCTAAGCCAAGGGCCCAAGTGGTTTCAAACAACATAACTAATCCCTAACATACGAGACTCAAGACAGTAGGAAGCATCCACATTTATTTTCCGACACAAAGGTGGCTGGGGGCCAAACACCGTGGGTTAAGGGGGTAAAGGTGGGATGAGGGTTATTTGTCAGGTACCATTTAGACGCAAGGCGAAAGACACAGTCAATCCAAGCAGGAGTAATAGGGGTGAGGATAGACTTGAAGACAACATTGTTCCTCCGAAGCCAGATACGCCAAATAAGGAAGGAGAAGGTGGTGGCCGCCCAAGTAGGGGGAGAGCAAATTCAAAAAATTCAGGAATTAAGATCAAGGTTAAAGAAGGATGAGGGGAGGGAGAAAGAAGTCCATATCGCACGAAAGGAGGGGAAATCACGAAGGATATGGAGAGAGTCCTCGGAGGGGTGTTGATAGAGTTCGCACCCGGAAGAGGAGAGATTGAAAGTCCATAGACCTTAATTAGACTCTTCTAATTAGTTGCTAAAGTACTTGTTAATTTAGTATTTAATGATCTATGTAACATGCATGCAAATATAAAGACATTTATATAAGAGAAGAAATTTCCTCACATTGATATGGAAAATATAAGGGCACAACAAGAACTCCATCTTGTTGTTCTTGAGCTATAAATATGGATGTACACAAACAATCTCCAAAGTAGAAGATCTCCTCTAAGTTGCACCAAGATTAACCCAAATAATCTACTCTTATTATTAACTAGATAATAAGATAGATATTATGCTACTAATATTATGACTATATTACTACACTAGTAATACTTAGTAAATATTGGTATTTGAGAGTTTTTAGTGAGAGGAAGAATTTTAGAAAGAAGTATGACAATTGCACAAAATGAAGTGATAAATGATGAACAACAATTGTTCATTATAAAGCCAAATTGGCCGGATGACATAGTCCAAAATGGACTATTATTTTATTCAATTTGATCACATGCATTAGAGTGGAGTGTTGTAGTATATATGATGATTATTTCTACTTGTTATGTCACTTTCAATAAGTAACTAAAGAGTAAAAACAAGAACAAAAATCATCACCCTTCTAACTACAATCCAACCGGCCAGTTTGGCCTAGTTAGGTCCATTTTGATTTTTGATATTTGTCTCACAAATACTTATTGATCATATGGTTAATTATCTTGTATAATTAAGTGTTAATTTGATCATATAACAATTATATGACTCACTTAAATAAATAATATGTACTTAACATTTTAAGTAATATTTTACCATTATATCAATATATAATGGGTCCCACAATGCTTAGTTAATTTATTTTACAACTCTTTGTAAATATAATTAACTAATTACCTCTATCTCAAAACCTCAACTAATTTAGTAATTTAACGATTAATTACTAAGTTAATCTTATTTAATCGTATTAAATAAGATATAAATTTATTAGTCACTCTATCGCATAATGAAAAATAAGCTAATCGAATTTGAGTTCTTAACTCAATTCTAACAATTAACTCTCGTACATATCGAATATATGTAATGTACTAATTAACTGTATCGTATACAAATAATTAGTTACTATTTGGATTTCATCCTTTAGGTGTGACCGAAAGGGATCAGTTGATCACCGCCGTCAAACGACAATAACGTAAAACTCTAGTCAGCCAACCGTTATTGATTTACGTTAATCAACAGACTAATCATATATATAGTCAATAATTATTCCAAAGTATAATTCAATAAGAAGATTATTATGTGGCGCATATGTGGAGGACACCTACTCCAACAATCTCCCACTTGTCTGACACAAGTGTGCGTCACCAATTCTTTTGTCTCTTTATCACATCTCCCACTCAACGCAAGGTGTCTTTCAGGTCGCACTTGCGATTGACAATATCTAGAGGGGTTTTCTCGATAGGGAGAGTAACTGTCTGACCGGAAAATCTACCATAGATCTCTTTCCGAGCGTGGCCACGCATTTACAGTAACTACTACTCGAGTGGCCTAAAGATGTTTTTACCCAACGTGGGTGGACAATTCCTGTTGATCCATCTACTCTGTATGATGCAGATCACCATGATCCAGAAGAAGTCCATCGGCCTCCTTTTACGGCACGACCTAGAACATCAACCAAAACCAATCGGAAACTGCACCGACTCAGACAGACGGTCGCCAGTCAAAAGAATCGACTTATAGGAATAAGATAGAAGACCCTGCCACGACCAGGCATCAAATAATTGATTTAAGGGTCTCTACAATGTCACTGTCCGACAGAGTGTCATAAAGTCTGTCTATGTAAACGACCAGTCATCTCCATGACCCCATGGTGCTGAACCAACCATCGATCGACTTACAATCTAGTCATTTCGAGACGTCACCTCATTGAGTGACTAGGGAAAAAATACTAAGTTCGTCCTGTTCACTTGAATTGGGTTCAACCTTTCTTTCAACCAATTCGGATAAACAAAGTATTAAAATTTAGGCAAACTAAATAAAGGAGTTTTTAATGAAACTCTAACAATGAATGCGATTATCAAAAATTTGGAAAAATTGATACGCTATCAATAATTTCATATCTTATAATCTTTAGCAATTCAGGTACATATTTCAATCCCCATTGAAATGACATGACTATCATGTTCAGCCTGCAAAAAGCATGGCTAATGGATTAGCAATACTTGCATATTTCCCATCGTTCTGATTGCTATTTCTTTTTGTCTACGTAATCTCTTATTACATAAAACTTTCTGAGTACGTGTCTAGGTTTGAATCTAGACTTAGGACTCTTGGCCTAAATGTAGCTCCCACTGTTTTACCAGTATCATGGGATAGGATATACAACTACAGGAACTACTTCTAGTCCCTCCAATACAGTCCAATCCAAGCTACATTCATATGCATCATCATATGACGCAATGTACTCCATTTCCATTGTGAAATCCGCAATGATAAACTGCCTGGAACATTTCCAGCGGATACGTGACATTTATATTTTAAAATGTCACTCCTACTTGGAACCTTTCCAATAGTCTTTTCTGCTTGGAACTCTTCCAACAGATAAATCTTCTATAAAACACAGCCAGCTCGTGATTTCAAATCACTATGATCAGTTTGGAAACTGAAATCTGTGTAACCCTTACACGCAACTTATTTTAAACTCCAAACACATGGAACATATCTTTTAGTCCTTCGCAAGTACTAAGGATGTTCTTTATGGCTATCAAGTGACTCTCACTTGGATTTGATTGCAAATGATTTGTCATACTCAAAGCATGCGAAATGTCGGATTGAGTATACATCACAGCGTATTTAATGATCCCGCAGCGGAAGCAAAAGGATCATCAATTATGATGTTGTTCAACTTCTTGAAACTAGTCAAAGATGGTATAAATTATAAGAATTTTGGACTCAATGCTAATATCCTTTAGATTGATCTCCATTAAATCCAGA
>JAIUZE010021340.1:0-13554 GCA_022085475.1 Heliosperma pusillum | reverse complement strand
GGGTCATTAGCTATGTTTTATGTTAATTTTAGTTTTTGTAATAATGTTAATATTTAGTTTTTTAAGTCAACTTTGAGAGTCAAATCCCGAAAGTCAATGAAAGTCAAACCCGAAAACCCGAGACCCAAAAACCCGGAAATTGGAGTGGGCTAGCAATGAATCATCAAGGTATGAAGACCAAGCCCAATGGGTCAATGGAAGTCAAGGCGGGGTCTAATATCCTTGGGTCAACGAAAGTCAAGAAGGAAAACAAGGCAAAAATCCGGCAGTGCTCGACGCAGCCTGCGTCGTAGGACGCAGCCTGCGTCAGCACGACGCAGCCTGCGTCAGCACGACGCAGCCTGCGTCGTAGGACGCAGCCTGCGTCATCTCTCAGCACGGGTTTTTCTCATTTTCTCGTCTTGTCTTTTGGAAGCCCACCTTTCAAGGCCCCTAGGTTTGCGGACCAAGGGTATAAAAGAAGAATTCTGAAGAGAGAGAAGGGCATCAAGCATTCAACATACAACATCATATTTTTCCTTAGCATTTCTCTACTTTGTTCTTCAAGTTTGGCTCTTGTAATTGGTTATTATTTAGAAATTGGTTGTATTATGAAGACTATGGGTAGCTAATCTTTCTTTGCTTAGTGTAATTTGAACAAGTTCTTCCCTTTTTAGCATTGTAAGACCTTTTTAATCCTTCCTTCTCTATTTAATTCCATCTTCCTTTGTTTGAATTTCATTGTTGAATTTCATTGTTGTTAAGACTAACCATCTTAGTAATTGTTTGTTTGATTAAATTGCTTTGTCTTGATGAATTTGGTTGATTTGTCTTGGTATTTGTTGAAGCAACTTGAAAGATTGTAACTTTGGTTTAAAAGTTAGAATCTTTTGAGTGGAATTTGGGTTATTATGTATTTAGGACATGGTTTAATGTTTTAGTTCATGATTCTAGCATGCTTCTTTGGTTTTGTCCTTAAAGCTTGCATCTTTATTTATGCTTATGATTTAATAAGTATGGGTTTAGTTGTATTGGGTCATTTATGGATGGTTTAATTCATGGTGGCTAATTCTTAGAAGTTTGCAATAGATAATTAGAGAAGGGAGGAAAGGAGGGGTCTTTACTTTGTTAATTGTGGGGGAACTTGGGATAATTGCACTAAGTTGTTTCTCCTTATTTGAATCTTTGAGTATTTAGTTAGTGTTGGTGATTTTTAGGCTTGATAATCTTTTCTCATGAAAAACTCTCTTCCTATTTGTTATCTACATGTTTACCATTGTGAATATCATAGTTTGTAAGTAATTCAAGTCTTTGTTTCAATTAGTGTTTTAATTTGTGGTTAGATTAATTAATTTGTTTAATCGGTTTTTAGCAAGAGTCTAGATTAGATTTTTTAGCATTCATCGCCTTCCCTTGGGTTCGATCCTTGTCTTACCCTTACTACCCTTTACTTAGGTTGGTTTGAGTCTAGATTTGGTTTTATAAATTGTTATTTGGCATAGCTAATTTGTGGAATTAACGACCCCGTAAAATAGCTCGTCAAATTTGGCGCCGTTGCCGGGGAAGGCAATATAGCTAAATATTCAAATTGAACTCTTGTTAGTGTCATATTTTGTTTAGATTGTTTTTCAAATATTTCTTTTTGTATTTTTTGTAGGTTACTTGGGTTTGAAGTTACTAATTGTGTTGTGGAGTTGTTTTTAAAAGTTTATGCCTAGGTCACAAGAAGGATTTGGTGACCAAGACATTGACCCGTCCTCAAGTAGCATTTCCAATTGGTTGTTTTCGAACCCCCTCTATAGGAGACCCTTTGGGAGGGAGCCTAGTGAAGAAGAGTTTGGGAACAATATTTTTCAAGAACCACAAGAACCACAAGAACCACAAGAACAAGTGTTTGAGTCACCTCCTAGGAGACCACCACCTTTGAACATCATCTACCCACCCGAAATGGAAGATAATAGAACTATTGGTGAAATCCGGGCAAGAAACTATGAAGAGCAACCGTTGTGTATCGCATACCCTCCCATGGGGGATGTAAATTTCGAGCTAAACGGGTTCTTTGTTCATAATTTGCCAAGATTTCATGGAATGGTGGGGAATGATCCCAATAGGCACTTGGCCGAATTTCACATGATATGCCAAGGGGCAATCCCTCAAGGAGTGACCGAAGACCAATTTAAACTTAGGGCATTTCCATTCTCTCTACAAGATGCCGCTAAGGAATGGTTATTTTGTCTTCCGGCCCATTCCGTCAATACTTGGGTGGGTTTGAAGAAGAAATTTCTTAAGAAATACTACCCGGATTCAAGGCATAACCACTCAAAGAAGCTCATCACTACCATTGAGTAAGACATGGGGGAAACTCTCTATGACTATTGGGAGCGATTCAAAAGCCTCGTGGCAAGGTGCCCGTATCATGGATTGTCGGGTGACGATTTATTGACGGCCTTCAATGAAGGATTATGCCAAAACGACCAACGGATGATTATAGCCGCCACCGGAGGTGGTATTGATACACTTAATGTGGCCGAGGCCAACAACATTATTGAGAAGTTGGCTATGAACACAAGAAGCTACGGGAGGAAGGATGAAAGGGGAGGAAGCTCTAGAAATGTTTCTTCCATGGAAGATTCTCATGCCTCTCAAAATCACAAACTCATGCAAGAGATGGGTGAACTTAAAAGCTTGGTATCCAACTTGGTTGTTAACAAAGGTAATTCATTTTCTCAACACCCCGAATCAATTGAATGTTCTTATTGTGGAGGTGAACATGCTACAAATACATGTTACATCATGATTGAGCAAGGAGCCACCATGGAGAGTGTCAATGCCATGGGGTATGGGAATTACAATGCTAGAAACCCAAGTGGTGGAGGAATGTATAACCAAGTGGGAAATCGTGATCTTTTGGGGTGGGGAGGAGACAAATCAAAGAGTTTTGAAAATGGTCAATTCAATCACTTGAGAGCCCAAAATCCAACCCAAAACCGAAACTCTAATTTCAACCAAAATCCCCAAAGAAATTTCAACAACCCAAGACCCAACAACTCAAATTTTCCAAGTAATTCTCAATCCCAAAGACAACCAAACCAAAATCCAAATCAAGGAAATTCTTCTTCTCAAGGGAACTTGAGTGACATCTTGCAAACACTTCTTGCCAATCAAGAGAAGGATAGGGAGGAGGCAAGGAGGGATAGAGAGGAAGCAAGGAAGGATAGGGAGGCTAACAACCTTAGGGTGAATAACTTGGAAACCCAACTATCCCAAATGGCCTCAAATTTGTCAAAATCCCAAGCCTCAAGCTCCACAAGATTCCCATCTCAAACCATTCCCCCACCAAGGGAAAATGCTAGTGCCATGACATTGAGGGGTGGCAAAGAGTTGGAAGTAAACCCCCTTGGCAAAGGAAAGGAAAAGATGAAGAATATTGAGATGGAAACCATTGAGATTGAAGACCAAGGAGAATTGGTGGTTGGTCAAGAAGAGATATCGAAGAATGAGAAAAGGGGCATCCACAAGCAAGGACCCCAAGGGAGACATTTCAATGAAGGGAAAAGACACTATTGAAGATGATGAAGTGGAGGAGTACATACCGGAAGTCCCATTTCCTAGTGCTTTGATAAGCACAAGGAAATATGCGAAGGAGAATGACTTATATGAGACTTTCCGGAAATGTGAGGTAAACATCCCGCTTCTTAACTTGTTGAATAGTGTCCCTAGGTATGCAAAGTTCTTGAAAGAACTTTGTACACCTAGGAGAAATCCAAAGAAGGGAACCCATAAGGTTAGGGTGAGTGAACATGTGTCGGCCATTTTCAAACAAAATTTACCCAAGAAATGTGGAGACCCGGGCATGTTCACTATTCCTTGCACTATTGAGGGAAAGAGTTTTAAACGTGCCATGCTAGACCTTGGAGCTTCTATAAACGTCATGCCTTTATCTATTTATGAGACCCTAGGTTTAGGACCGTTGTCTAAGACCGGGGTAGTCATTCAACTTGCCGATAGGTCTAGTGTTTACCCAAAGGGCATGGTAGAGGATGTACTAGTGGAAGTCGATAATCTTGTCTTCCCGGCGGATTTCTACGTCTTAGATATGGAATCTAGCTCTAGTGCCACCCCTCTCCTTCTTGGTAGGCCGTTTATGAAAACTTCAAATACCAAGATCGATGTTTCAAACGGGTGCTGGACTATGGAGTTTGAAGGGAAAAGATTAACTTACAATATATATGACTCCATGAGGCACCCGAGTGACCATCAATCTTGTTTCTTCTTGGATATCTTTGAGCCATTAGTGAATCAAATGTATAAACTTTGTGATAGAGACCCACTCGAGGTAGCTTTAACTAACCCCATGGAAGAGGAAGGTTTACGTTTGTTGTTGGCCTTTGATGTGCAGGAATGTCTTGAAGACTTGGAGAAGGAAGAGCCAATAGAAACATATGAGGAGCTCAACGTCATAGAGATGCTGAAAACAGGGCAAGGCAGTGCTCGACGGCAGCCTGCGTCACACGACGCAGCCTGCGTCGTACGACGCAGCCTGCGTCACTGGACGCAGCCTGCGTCCTGCACTGGCGAGCCTATCCGAGTTGTTTGCTTTGAGTATTCCACTCCACAAGCCCCTCCCTTCCATTATCCAACCTCCTAAGGTCGAGTTGAAGACCCTCCCAAGCCATTTAAAGTACATCTTTCTAGGGGACAAGAACACCCTACCACTTATCATTTCAAGCACACTCACCGAGGACCAAGAAGGCAAATTGGTATCACTACTTGAGAAGCATAAGGAAACATTTGGGTGGAGCATAGAGGACCTAAAAGGGATAAGCCCGGTGACTTGCATGCACAAGATACGGCTTGAAGTGGATGCCAAACCGGTCCGACAACCCCAAAGAAGGCTCAATCCACCCATGGCGGAGGTAGTGCAAGAAGAGGTAATTAAGCTATTGCAAATGGGTATCATTTTTCCTATTTCCGACTCTCGTTGGGTTAGCCCAACTCAAGTCGTACCCAAAAAGGGAGGAGTGACGGTAGTCAAGAATGCACAAGGAGACTTGGTCTCCACCCGACCACAAACCGGTTGGAGAGTGTGTATTGACTACCGCCGCTTGAATGCGGTTACATTGAAAGACCATTTCCCGCTACCATTTATTGATCAAATGTTAGAAAGACTAGCGGGAAAAGCTTTCTATTGTTTCCTTGACGGGTACTCGGGGTATTTTCAAATCCCAATCGCACCCGAGGACCAAGTCAAGACCACATTACATGCCCATTTGGTACATTTGCTTATCGCCGTATGCCCTTTGGTTTGTGTAATGCACCGGGAACTTTTCAACGGTGCATGTTGAGTATTTTCTCCGACTATGTAGAAAGGATCATAGAAGTATTCATGGACGATTTCACCGTCCATGGGGACTCCTATGATGCATGTCTAAAACACTTTGCTCTTGTCTTAGAGCGATGCCAAGAGTCCCATCTCATTTTAAACTCCGAAAAATGTCATTTCATGGTGACTAGTGGCATCGTTTTAGGACATGTAGTGTCGGAAAGGGGGGTTGAGGTGGATAAGGCTAAGGTTGACATCATAAAAACTTTACCTTATCCCTCTAACACCCGAGACATTAGGTCTTTTCTAGGACATGCCGGTTTCTACCGGAGATTTATTAAGGATTTTTCCAAGATTGCTAACCCTTTATGCAAGCTTTTGCACAAAGAAGCGGAATTTGTTTTTGATGACAAATGTAGGAAAGCATTCAATGACTTGAAGGAGAGATTGGTCACCGCACCAATTATTCAAGCACCACGATGGGATCTTCCATTTGAAATCATGACCGATGCAAGTGACTATGCATTGGGAGTGGTTTTGGGTCAAAAGAGTGACAAGGGACCCCATGTGATCCAATATGCTTCTACCCTCTTGAATGATGCTCAAAAGAACTATTCCACGACGGAGAAGGAATTCCTTGGTGTGATTTATGCTCTAGAAAAATTCCGATCTTATCTCTTGGGCACAAAGGTGATCATCTACACCGATCATGCCGCCATTAGATACCTTGTGGCAAAGAAGGATGCAAAGCCAAGGTTGTTGAGATGGATTCTTCTTCTAAGTGAGTTTGATGTGGAAATAAAAGACAAGAAAGGGGTGAAGAATGTGGTGGCGGATCATTTGAGCCGGCTAAACCATAAAGGAAGACCATCATGCCCTCCTGAGGAGGTTGAAGGAGGTCTCCCTCATGAGTCACTTTATGCTATACAAGTGGAGGAGCCATGGTATGCTACCATGGTCAACTATTTGGTGACAAAGCGGCTTCCAAGCCATTTCTCTTCTCATCAAAAGAGCAAAGTCAAATCCGATGCCAAGTACTATACATGGGATGATCCTTACTTGTGGAAGTTTTGTCAAGATCAACTTGTGAGGAGATGTGTGCCCGAGAGTGAGATCCCTTCCATCTTACATCATTGTCATGACTATGCTTGTGGAGGGCATTTTGGGCCACAAAGAACCGCTAGGAAAGTGCTTGAATGCGGTTTCTTTTGGCCAAGCCTTTTCAAAGATGCCCACAAATTTGTAAAAACTTGTGACCGATGTCAAAGGGTGGGGAATTTGACAAAGAGAAATGAGATGCCACAACAACCTCTTCTATATTGTGAGATCTTTGATGTATGGGGAATTGATTTTATGGGCCCTTTTCCAAATTCCGGTGGTTATTTGTACATCCTCTTGGCGGTGGACTATGTATCAAAATGGAGTTGAAGCAATTCCTACCCGCACCGATGATGCCAAGGTAGTAGCCATTTTCATTCAAGAGAACATATTCTCTCGGTTTGGCTTTCCAAGGGCTATCATTAGTGATAGGGGGACCCATTTTTGCAACAAGGTGATTGGAGGCCTTCTCAAGAGGTATGGGGTGAATCATAAAATTTCCACGGCCTATCACCCACAAACAAACGGGCAAGCCGAACTCTCAAACCGTGAAATTAAAGGAATACTTGAAAAGACGGTGAATCCGGATAGAAAGGATTGGAGTAAGAGGCTAGTTGATGCATTGTGGGCATATAGGACCGCTTTCAAAACCCCCATTGGCATGTCCCCATTCCGTCTCATCTATGGCAAGGCTTGCCACCTCCCCGTGGAGGTTGAGCACAAAGCCTATTGGGCTATCAAATCTTTCAACCAAAACCAAGATGAGAGCGGTATGCACCGAAAGCTTCAATTACAAGAACTTGAAGAAATTCGCCAAGATGCTTATGAGAACTCTTCCATCTACAAAGAGAAAACAAGAAGATGGCATGATGGGATGATAAACCGTCGAGTTTTCAAGGAGGGTGATAAAGTTCTTGTGTTCCAAAACCGGTTTAAGCTCTTTCCGGGCAAGTTGAGGTCAAGATGGTTTGGACCTTACACCGTCAAGAAAGTGTTTACCCATGGAGCTATTGAAGTGGAGGGGTCCGGGGATGGAAAGCTCCTCAAAGTGAATGGCCACCGTCTCAAACACTACTTCCAAGGATGTGCCCGGGAGGGGGAAGAGGAGGTCTTGCTTGAAGACCCCATTTATAAAAGTTGAAAAGCTTGAAATAGCTAAGTCGAGCCATCGACTCTAAATAAACGGCAAAACATGTACATACTCTATCCTTGTGCATATTTCTTTGAAGTTTCTTTGTTAAATCTTAACATTTGAGTTGTTTTAAGTTAGTTAGGCATTGCATCAAACAAAATTTTTTGAAGTTACTAACGGTTACGTGAAGTTTTGCGAGTTTTTGGCCGCCTTGGGATGCGTGCCACGGATGAAAAGTTCGGGAATCGATGGAATTTGGATATTGGAGGTTATTATGGGCCATTGGAGTGAAATTGAAAGTATGGGGGTGTTTGGAACACTTAGCCAAATTTTGGCTAAGTGCAAAAGGCAAGGTGATCCGGCAGTGCTCGACGCAGCCTGCGTCGTATGACGCAGCCTGCGTCGAAAGAGGATTTCAGTATTTTGTTTTCCCTTTACCCGTGCTCTTCATAAAACAAAAGCCTCATCTTCCTCTTTCAGTTTTCACGAAAAAGACCCCTAACCCAACCCCTATCCCTCAAAAACCCATCTTTCTCACTCAAATCTTCCAAAACTTTCATCTAAATCAATCCAATTCTTCTTCCTAATCATTATTCTACCTTCAATAACCCCAAAATCAATCTCATTCACTCAAAAATCTAAGAAAATCCGTCTTAAAAACCTAGATTTTTTTCCCCTCAAATTCGTTTTTTCGGGTCTTTTGTTGGGTTTTTAAGGCTATTTGTCGAATTCCTACCTATTCTAATCATCAAGGAGCTTGAATCTTGTGGAAAAGCAAAGGTATAACTTCATACTCGACTTTTCCATTAATCTTTAAGTTTTTGCTCGAATTAGGCTAGCTTTAGTCTTAGGTTGAGTTCCCCCTTTCCCTTGATTGATTGTGTAGTTAGGATTGGACAAAGTTTTCTAAGTAAGGTAAAGAAATTCAACAAACACTAGCTTCTTGAGGTGTAGAAATTGTTGCCCACCAAGTGTTTGTTGAATTGCTTGAGTGAAAAATCTTTCGAGTGATTGCTTCTTGTTGTTGTAGTGTGTTGTTTGCTACATTTTGCAGAAATGGCACCAAAGATCTCTAAGTTGTTTGGCAAAGGGAAAAATAAGAGGGCCGCGGTGAGTGAGCCCGACACCGAGGTAGAAGCGGTGTTTATGGGCTATGAGAGGATGCAAGCTCAATATAAGAAAATTTGGGATCAAATATCCACTCACCCTCTTGTAGCCACTAAATTCTTTTGCCCAACCACCCTCCATGCCTTAGGCATGTTCAACTTGACAAGGGACATGCTAGCTAAAGTAGGGCTAGAGGCTTATCTCGAGCCAAACTCCTGGGACTACACCTATAGGAGTTTCGCATACGAGTTTCTAGCAACCTTGTCGGAGTTGGATGTGCCCGAAGGTGAGGAGAAAGCCTACCGATTCCGATTGAACCAAACTTGGCATGAGGCCTCAACTTCCGAAATCCGTCAAATCCTCAAAATCACCAAGCAACCCGTAGACATTAGGTGCCCAAGGGGCAAAATGCATATGATGTGGGATAGCATTACCAGTGACCACGACCCGTCTAAGGATGCCAAACTGTCAACCATCACCCACCCCGTACTCCGCCTAATTACTAGGTTCCTTACCACCATTTTTAACTCCGCGGGAGAACCCACCAAGGTGCCGGAGAATATCCGGCTTTGTTTGTGGACTATGCTTCCGGAGGGGGTAGGGATCCCGGATTGGGCCGATTTGTTTTTGAGAGCTTGCATCAAGCATAGGCAAAAATCGGCAAGGGCAAGCATCCATTGTGGGGGGGTGATTTCTTTCTTGGTAAGGCATTATGAGGGGGGCATTCCTAATGGTCAAGCGGTGAACATATGTAGGGGGTTGACGAGGTACAACCATCTTGGGCTAGAAGAAGTTCACATGTTTAAGGCTAGCAAGGAGCAACCCTTAAAAGGGTTTTGGTTGGGAAGTGACGGGCTAAGCTACATGAAGTTGCCTAGACCTCAAAACAATCCTTTACCTAGAGGACCCGCGGCATGGGATTTTGAGTGTCCTACAGAGGAAAGTTTGGGGGTAAGTAGTGCGGAGGAGGAGGAGGTAGAGGAAGTGCCTTTGAGGCAAAGAAGGAGGGTAAGGAGAGAGGGTGGTGAGAGAAGTGAGCATTTGAGAGAGGAGATTGAGATCCTTGCAATTGAGCAAGGACCTTCCCAAACCACAAATTTTGAACAACAACAACAACAACAACAACCACCACCATTCCATTTCCAATCACCATTCCAAAGCCACCATGATACCGACACCCCCATGTTTGATGCGGAGGGTCGTTCTAGCACACCCGTGGAGCCATGGCAACAACAAATGGCTAACTATTTTGCTAGCACCAATGACGTCTTGGCGCACATTAGTGGGAGGGGGGATGCCTCAAACACTTGGCAACAACTTCAAGGAGGTAGGCTTGAGACTTTGGATGATTGGCACAATGTTGTGGAGGAGAGGGAGAGATTGAGAGCGGAGGACGAGAGGGCTCAAAGTGAGGAATGGAGGAGGATGCTAGACGGGCAAGAGGAAGCCCGCCTATGGAGAGAGCAACAAGATAAAAGATGGCGGGAACAAAGTGATATGTGGGCCACCCAAAATGCTTGGAGGGAGCAAGCTACGAGCCACTTTAACGTTCAAAATGAGCGCCACCACACCTATCTTCAAGACTCCTATGAGGATGCGGTGGCACAAGAGGACGTTTATGGCTTAGCTAGCTCTCTCTTTGGGATGTCCATGCAACAAAACCCGGACTACCCAACTCCATACACTCAAGAAGTCCTTGATGAAGGCATGGAGCGAAGAAGAAGGATTAGAGAAGCAAGGGAAAGGAGGAGAAACCGAGGAGGTGCCTCGGGTTCTTCTCATTTCGATAATTGATGAGGTAACATTTTTCTTCTCTCCTACAATGAGGACATTGTGTATTCTAAGTGTGGGGGAGAAGATTGTACATAGTTAGTTTTGTTTTGATGCCTTGTATTTTGTGTTTGTTTTTATTTTGAAAAGAAAAAAAAAAAAAATTGAAAATCCCGGCTAGGTGAAAACCCACAAGGGTGGGCACCTAGGCAAGATTGGGAAGGTGGCCGAGGACGGAATGAAAACCCGAAAGGGCATTCCGGGCAAAATGAAGAATCGAGTTGCGACCCACCAATGAGAGGAAAGGAAAAGCTAAGGTGAAAACCCGAAAGGGCACCTTAGGCAAAATGAGGGATTTTCAAGAAAAAAAAATGGAAAAATGAAAAAATGAAAAAAATTTGAGCATAATTCTTCCTATGATGAGGATTTTGGAGGAATAAGAAGGGAGTGATAAGGAGGAAATTGGAAGGAGGCTAGCTTAGGACCCCATTTATTTTTATTTTTTGAGTCACAAAACTTTGTTTCAAATTGGTGGATTTATGTTGGTGGTCGCTTGGTTGTGCAAATTGTGAAGTTTGGGGCCAACCAAGTAACCATGATTTGCATTAGTGGAGTAATAAGGGGGTGATATAAGGAGTGGATTTGTATAAAGGTTGTTGAGGAAGACCATCTCGCTATGCCTTGGGATAAGGCAAAGATGTTCATACTACTTTATTGGGAGCTAGAAGGAGGGAGGAGTTAATTTGAGTAGGTGGCATGTCGTGTCTTAGTCTTGAGGGATGATATAAGGAGGGGGAGTGAGAGAAGAGTGTCACAAGAATTGAGTCTTTTTATTTTGTTTTTGTCATGGGTGGATTGTTTAAGAGGGAGTATAAGAAGGGTGTAGTGAGGGAAGAGAGGTCAATGCCTCCACACACACTTTGTTGGGCTCGTGTCTTTTGTGCTAATCTCGAGTTTTACTCGGGACGAGTAAAAGTCCAAGTGTGGGGGTGTTTGACAACGTCAAATATTGTCGTGTCTAGTAGTATTTTTTAGAGTCTTTCGCTCTACTTTTTACGGGTCATTAGTTTTGTTTTATGTTAATTTTAGTTTTTGTAATAATGTTAGTATTTAGTATTTTAAGTCAATTTTGAGAGTCAAATCACGAAAGTCAATGAAAGTCAAACCCGAAAACCCGAGACCCAAAAACCCGGAAATTGGAGTGGGCTAGCAATGAATCACCAAGGTATGAAGACCAAGCCCAATGGGTCAATGGAAGTCAAGGCGGGGCCAAAAGTCCATGGGTCAACGAAAGTCAAGAAGGAAAGCAAGGGAAAAATTGGGCAGTGCTCGACGCAGCCTGCGTCATCACGACGCAGCCTGCGTCGTAGGACGCAGCCTGCGTCATTTCTCAGCACGGGTTTTTCTCATTTTCTCGTCTTGTCTTTTGGAAGCCCACCTTTCAAGGCCCCTAGGTTTGCGGACCAAGGGTATAAAAGAAGAAATCTGAAGAGAGAGAAGGGCATGAAGCATTCAACATTCAACAATATATTTTCCTTAGGTTTCTCTATTTTTGTTCTTCAAACTTTGGCTCTTGTAATGGGTTTTTACTTAGAAATTGGTTGTAATATGAAGACTATGGGTAGCTAATCTTCTTTTGCTTAGTGTAATTTGAACAAGTTCTTCCCTTTTAGCATTGTAAGACCTTTTTAATCCTTCCTTCTCTATTTAATTCCATTTTCCTAGTTTGAATTTCATTGTTGAATGAATTGTTGTTAAGACTAACCATCATAGTAATTGTTTGTTTGATTAAATTGCTTTGTCTTGATGAATTTGGTTGATTTGTCTTGATATTTGTTGAAGCAACTTGAAAGTTTGTAACTTTGGTTTAAAAGTTGGAACCGTTTTAGTGGAATTTGGATTATTGTGTATTTAGGACATGGTTTAATGTTTTATTACATGATTCTAGCATGCTTCTTTGGTTTTGTGCGTAAAGCTTGCATCTTTATTTATGCTTATGTTTTAATAAGTATGGGTTTAGTTGTATTGAGTCATTTATGGATGGTTTAATTCATTGGTGGCTAGTTTTAGAAGTTTGTAATAGATAATTAGAGAAAGGAAGGAAAGAAGGGTCTTTACTTTGTTAATTGTGGGGGAACTTGGGATAATTGCACTAAGTTACTTCTCCTTATTTGAATCTTTGAGTATTTAGTTAGTGTTGGTGATTTTTAGGCTTGATAATCTTTTCTCATGAAAAACTCTCTTCCTATTTGTTATCTACATGTTTACCATTGTGAATATCATAGTTTGTAAGTAATTCAAGTCTTTGTTTCAATTAGTGTTTTAATTTGTGGTTAGATTAATTAATTTGTTTAATCGGTTTTTAGCAAGAGTCTAAATTAGATTTTTAGCCTTCATCGCCTTCTCTTGGGTTCGATCCTTGTCTTACCCTTACTACCCTTTACTTAGGTTGGTTTGAGTCTAGATTTGGCTTTATAAATTGTTATTTGATTTAGCTAATTTGCGGATTTAACGACACCGTAAAATAGTCCGTCAATATAATGGTAAAATATTACTTAAAATGTTAAGTACATATTATTTATTTAATGAGTCATATAATTGTTATATGATCAAATTAACACTTAATTATACAAGATAATTAACCATATGATCAATAAGTATTTGTGAGACAAATATCAAAAATCAAAATGGACCAAACTAGGCCATTGTGGCCGGTTAGATTGTAGTTACATGGTGATGATTGTTGTACTTGTTTTTACTCTTTAGTTACTAATTGAAAGTGACATAACAAGTAGAATATAATCATCACATATACTACAACACTCCACTCTAATGCATGTGATCAAATTGAACAAAATAAGAGTCCTTTTGGACTAATATGGTCCGGCCAAAATGGCCTTATAATGAGCATTTGTTGTTCATTTTTGTGAACTTGATTTTGTGCAATTTTTACACTTCTCTCTAAAATCCTTCCTCTCACTAATAACTCTCATATACTAATATTTCCTAAGTATTACTAGTGTAGTAATATAGTCTAATAGTAGTAGTATATCATCTATCTTATTATCTAGTTAATAATAAGGGTAGATTATTTGGTGTCATCTTGGTGCAACTTGAAGGAGGTCTTCTAGTTTGGAGATTTCTT
>JAIUZE010021339.1:0-17974 GCA_022085475.1 Heliosperma pusillum | reverse complement strand
ATATGCTAGGTTATATGTTAGTTATTTGTTCATAACATGAAAAGCATATCATATTGTTAAGGTTTTGTATTTTCCATATACATTGCTTTTATGTTATTCATGTTTTATTAAACTCGACATTTCGTGGCTGGGAGAACTCGGAGTTACTCCCAACTGACTGTGGCTTCCGTGTTTATATTTAATGCGGTTGGCAGGTTTGTGATGCATACTTGGGTACATTGACGAGCTAGCGAGGGAAGTATTTACCTTGGACCTATATTCGGTTCTTAGATTGTATATTATTATACACTCTTTTATTTCCGTATTTATACGGGAGATATGTCTCCCGTCTTGTATATTTCTTTTGTATAATATTATTTCCGTTTTTGTAATGAACCTTTTTATTTATGACACCTTCGTTATGTATTCTCATATTTTATTTAGTTAAATTAATTTTTTTTCTTTCCGCAAATTTGAGGGTGTCACATTTTTTTTATGTTATCATTTTTTTTTTATTAAAACTAAATTGGATTCAATTGAATTGAACTTAGGGTTCTTGAATTAAGGGTTCTTACTGATTTGGGTTTTTTGTATCTTTTAATTATTCAAGAGAAAGTAGCTACCATAGCACAAGCCAATACCCGAGAAAATGTTTATGTGGTGTTCCAGTAGTTGTGCTAACCTCATGGACGGCTGACAACCCTGGAAGAAGGTTTGAGAAGTGTAAATTCTCAAACATAAGGACTGGTTTTGTTGGGTGTGACTGGTTTCGCGGGCATGATCATACTCAAATTTTTGGGATATTAAGGTGAAGAAGATTGATTTTGGGTTACAAATTTAAAAGATACAAATTTAAGGGATACAAATTTATTTTGGGTTACAAATTTATGGGATATTAAGGTGAAGAAGATTGATTTTGGGTTAGGAATTAGGTTTTGATTTTGGGATTAGGTTTTGATTTTGGGATTTTCAGTAAAATGAGAGTAATAAGTGTAAATGAAAATGAATGAAATGAAAGAGGAATGTGAGAAAAGAGTGATAAAGGGCATCATAAGTTAAATGAAGGGCAATTATGTCCATTTCTCGTTTTTTCTGCCTGAAAACACAAAAGGTAGCAAGATATGGTCGGAGTCAAAACTCTAGGAGTAATTTATTAAAAACAACTTATAAGGGAGTAATTTTGGAAAAGTGAAACATACAAGGGAGTTATAATTAATTTACTCTTACTAAAATGATCTTCTCTCATTCCTGTAGTACAACAATCAACCCCTGGTTCATAAGTAGCATTCTGATGAACATGGCACTTGTACAAGGTAATACTACTTGGTCACTTGGAACATCATTGAGAGACAACACCGGAACGACAACAAGCAGTTTTGAATTGAGCACAGAATGTTTGGTCTGATTCCGCTCAAAATACTCGGTAGGAAGAGAATCGATGCTTTTATAGAGGGATCCAAGGCACCCCACCATGCCGTTCTCGTATAGAAGCTTGACGACAGTTGACAGCGGTAGTGATAATATGTAGAACAGAAAATCGACGAATTCTTTTTTAGCTTCTGCAAATACTACCTTTTTTGCCTTGATGTCTCCTATAATCTTCAAGCTCACCTTCACCTCATTCCCTGTTAATGTCATACTTAAAAAATGATTAACTGCACTTAATTAAGTGAAAATTAGGGTTAAATATTCATTTGATGGAATGTTGCTGAAGCAACTTATCACATTACTGAAGGGGCTGATTGATTGTATCAATCTGACTTTTTAGTAGAGTTTATAAATGTACAAAGCAAAGACAATGTCGACATTTTGTCAGCTTGCTTCGTTATCGTTTTGACTTTGGCTACTGATGAAATATAGAGAGATGGGTTCATTGTTAGCTCACTAAATTGCTCCAGTTCTATGAAAACAAACAGTATTACGATGCAAATCTCGACAGAAATATTAATTGTAAGGTATGCCTCCAAAATAAGACGCAAAAATACCGTCTGTCCTGCAAAACAAGACGCGGAAAACTAATGTATGTACATTCGACAATAATAGCATGAGAAAAATAACATAAGCAACAGAAGCTGCAGCCATTGTTTGATTGTTTGCTCAGGAAGACAGTAGTAAGCACTGTGTTACCGACTTCAAAACACGCATTCAGTTTGGCCAACCATGACATTCTTGTATCGCGAAGTTTATTTTATTACCACAAGGACAAATTGCATTGAAGTCATGACTCCCATAGTAGTGAATATGATACAAACACCTGTAAGTTTTATTGCAGGTTGAACCTTCATTTAGTTCCAACAAAGGAATAGTTCAGGTAGTGACCCCACCATGTCGTTAACCTACAACAATTTTACGAATATCCCTTTCTCATAGATACTTGCGAGTTTCAGATAAGTAGTTTAGTTCATAGTATTCTTCTTCAATGTAATCAATTTGCAAAGGGAGATTCACGAGATGGAAATAAGTTAATGTAAATACACCATTTCAAGTTCACATCATAACAACACAGCTCACATATGAAAGGCCTGGTGTATTACTGGACCGCCAGTCAAATACATTATGTAGATGAATAGTTCAGGTAGTGCAAAAGATGATGCACAAGCGTAAACCAGATTTCAAATTGAAATTCAACATATAGATTACATCGACACCGCTGGAACTGAAAGTACATTCGGAATAACCAGGCTAAGAGCGTCTACATCGACAATACTGGCTTAACGACAAAATAAGATTAACATCAAAGAGTTGACGAAATGCAGCAACTTAAGCAAAATGTGGCATCGATAACAGCAACCGCGTGACATAATTGTATGATGCTACTAGGCCTTCTTCTTACCGAGGAAGACAGTAGTCAGGACTGAACTGTTAACCTCAAAGGACGCTTTCAGCATCGCCAGACCCTATAAAACAAAATTTAAAATTCAGTTAAATATACGCCACCTTACCGACGTGATGAAAACAAACTCAATTGAACATTACGGTCACCTCGGTAAAACCGACTTGAACCTCTTCCTTAACATGAAACTTATTAATGAGGGTGATACCCGAGATGGTTGACATAGGTTTCACCTCTTGATTATCCATCACCATGTAAGTAACCACACCCTTCACATCCCCCTACTGTATTATTGCTGGTTGTCGCAATATTGACAGCATTCTTTGCAGGAACATACGTTATCTGAGTGTTTATCCTTCCAGCACAACTAGGACAAATTGCGTTATAGTCATGACTCACATATCGATGATGTGACGGACACCTATAAATCGCTTTGCTGGTTGGAACTTGGAACTTCATCGAGTTACAGCAAAGGAACATTAACAACAGTTTTCGGTTTCAACTTTCAACACAGCATCTTTATTGATATTGGCCTGAAAATAGTCAGCACTAAGCGACTCGACACTCTTATAAAGAGATCCTATGGAACCTGCCATGCCTTTCACATTCAGGAGATTTACGGCGGTTCCGACTGGCAGTGACAGGATATGAAACCGGAAATTGACGAACTTTTTTCCTGCTTCAGCAAACAAAACCTTATTAGCCTTACAGTCAACTAACAATTTCAAATTCAACGTGGTTTCTGCCATCAAATCAGATAAGTTATATGTTACAACTACAAATTTTGAAATATCAGTGAGGTTAGTTATGAGAATCTACTATATACTAATCCACAAACATTTCCTATTGGTCCCTGCTTTTAAGGGATTAAAAAGTTCACTTTTTCTTTTGTTTTTTTTCTGATAAAAGACCCCACCCACGTTCAAGTGATGAATTAATTACTTTCAGAATACACTCCCAACTCTAGATCTAATTTAGTAGACTCCTACAACATAGAATTCCACAAAACCATACTTTATACATATATGTACTGTACAAAACCACACTTTATACATATATGTGTATAAAATGTCATGCATATCACAAATGTATAAATTACAAATAAACGGATACAAATTATTAGATTTACTCACCAGCACTATATTATATTAATAAAAAAGGGAAAAATGACATAAACTACCAAAATAATTATAAGTAAAAACGAAAAATATTAATGTAGAAGTATTTACTTGAACAAAATTTCCGTCACCAGATCTATATTAATAAAATAAATTACGGATTGCATTGACAAAATGAGTAAATATTTACATATATAATGATTAAAATTGAAGCTAAAAATCAGATCTAAAAAACTACAAAAGAAAATACTTCTAAGGAAGATAGAACAAAAATACAAAATCAAAAGCTTTCAAATTTATTTTTGAATAAAGATACTCCATAGATAAATAAAAAGTACATATATAATACATAAAAATAAGAAAATTAAAAATTTTAAACAATAAACGATTCTATACTTGAAGGACAATGATTTATCTTCAAGACGATCATTTAACCTTTTGTATTTGGTTCTTCCTCTTGAACTTAATTATTAATTAGCCATCGAAAAGAGGTATTTATTTAAACAATATTGATGAACTTGGAAAAACATGAAGTCTTATTGTGAGAAAAATATGAAGGTTTATTGTGAGAATGTTTTCCTCTTTTGATGAACTTATGGTGTGTGTGTCTTTTTGTTGCGGATGGAAATTGTAAGAGCCAACTGAATTGAAGAGTTGAGGTTTAGAGAGAGTGTTTGGTGAGTGAAATAATGAAATAGGGTTAAGTTAGGCAATGGAATAGGGTGAGGCATAGATAGGCTATTAGACTATATCAATTAGGTTTGAATTATGATGGTTTATTGGGCCTTATTGACATGAATAATATTATTTCGTTGGTCTCTTTGAGATGGGTACTTTTTGTTAGACGAGAAAAATGTTACCCATTTAAAGCAAAATGTGACCCACTTTTAGAAAACAAAACATAAATTATAACCGTAGCTAGACATTTATGCTCACATTTAACGTGAAAGTGGTCTCAAAACCCCGTCTAATTGTTTAGATAAAAATGTCCGTCTGAAATAAGAATTTGCAATATTATTAGCACTCCATATCATATAGATGGATAATTTAGTTTATTATTATTATTGAAATTATTATAGTATAATTTCAACATTGTTTTATTATCTTGAATACTCACATATATTCAAGAGACTATAACTATTATGATGGTTTTACTATCATGAATACATAGTTTTTCACAAAAACTTATTTTAAACGGGCATATCCATCTTAAGTTTAAGACGAATTAAGTAGTACGAGTAAGATGAAAGCAGAATGTATCGGGAAAAACACCAGATTTGTGTTATATAAATTCGTTCTAAAGGAGATTAACTAATAGTTTTTTAATTTATAATTCGCACATTGCAATATATATTAACTGATCGATTGGTTTCAAATCATAAAATTATGTGTTATATTATACTCCCACCGTCCTAATCATTTGTTTGGCTTTAATTAAAATAACCCTCACAAAAAATATAAAAGCCAAACAAATGAATGAGACAGAGGGAGTACTATATTAATATATTCTTTTATTCTATAGTTGAAAGTACTTAGCTAACAATCAAGGCGTGTGTTTGGCGAGACAACTCGGCAACTATTGTATTTTTTGTGTAATTCTGGTTCCCATTTTTCGTCTTATAATATTATTACAAACGCAATAAATCAGAAAAATTCAGCTCATTTTTGTTACAACTAATTTATATTCAATTATTCAAATGTCATACTAATTAACATACTTTGAGTATACGTACAAAAAAAATATACTTTGAGTATAGATTTAAGATTTGAATAAGAGGGTCAATTCACCAATTTATATTGTCACAGACTCACGAAATTGAACATTTAATGACACAAATTTTATATACATATGTATCTTAGAATAACAACGGCTATTATGATCTGTGCATTTTTTGCACGGGTATAAAACTAGTTAAAAGTGTAGTTATATATTACAACTACAATTTTGAAATATAAATATATATATATAGAATTGGGATCCGGTGAGAACCACTAAGATAATGAGAACCGTGAGAACTCCGCCTTACAAAATTTATTTTTTCAAACTAACAAAACATTTGGATTTGGCGTTGAATATTACGTCTAGATAACATATTTCTTGGCCGAAAATTTATAAGCTACTGACGGAAATCGAGTCGAAATAGATTTTACTCTTTTTAATGCACCTAGTAGTCAGTTTCGTGTATCTAACAATTTTAATGCACCTACTACTTATTTTCATGCATCTAGAGCTAGTTATTTTCATGCACATAGTAATTGTTTTCATGCATGTAACAATTTTCATGCACCTAGTGCTCGTTTTGATGCATTTAGAGTAGTTTTAGTTTATCTAATTGAATTTATGTACATTAAGTACATATTTTTTAATATAATCAATAAATTTTGTTTACTTACTGCAAATATTTTGATTGAATAAACTAAACTAAATGTAAATGATCAATCAAAACTTTCGAAACGAGATTTGGTAGAGTATTAGTGAGAGTTCTCACGGTTCTCATTATGTTAGTGGTTCTCACCGGATCCTGACCCTATATATATATATATATATATATATATATATATATATAAAAAAAAAAAATATATATATATATATATATTAATATATATATATAGAAATTGCATCAAGTGAGTACACATATGTTAGGTGAGTCCGTCCTACATTTGTGGACCGTCTGATCTAATACACACAATGGCTGAGATTGCACCACGTAACCTTATCTTTCACAATACTCTAGGGGTCACTTACGCACTCCAGTATCATTATTTTACATCTTCTTTCTTTGAATGTTTTTTTCTCTCTCTTCCATCAAATTCTCTGAAATTGTTAGATCTTCCATTCGTTCGTACGTTTATAGATTCAAATATTCTATGAAAATCAAATTCATTTCCAATAAATCTATCTATCATTCTCTTTGATAGTGTTCTTGAATATACCCTAAATATTTCAACCGACACTATAATTTTGCGCGAGATCGAAGAAAATCTAAGAGAAATCACCAAGAATTGTGCGACATAGCATGTTATTATGTTTTTTATACTTGAGGTAAAGATTCTTCGCTGAATCTTGAAAAATTTAGGTATTTTGTTATTTTTATGCAATTCACGAATTAAATTGATGTAGATTTTACAGATTAATTGCAATTATTAGGTCGATCAATTTAAAAAGATTTAGATCATTCATTGAGGAAGTTATGTGCTTTGTTTAACTGTGTTAGGCAAAAATAAAGCAAGCCTTGAAAGTTGTGTGATATTGTGTATGATTTTTTTTTTATCTTACAGTAAAGATTTTTGGTTCACTATCTCAAGAATCAAGATTGATTAATTCTTACGTCAATTTGAATGAATCAAATGATGTATTTAGTTATCGATCAATTGTGGTTGATTTATGTCTTTAGTTATTAATGAATGTTAATGCCCAAAATCAGGTGTAAATCTTGGTTCACGTCTTTAGTTATAGGGTAAAATTAATTTGGAATTCTTGATTCAATCTTAATCTACGTATTTAGTTACCGTAATAGTGTTACGGTAACAAGTGTACTTTGTTATAATAACAACATTATTCTATATTGGAAGATTATTTGTTCGTATTTGTTGACCAATGCAAGCTATGGTTAAGCAAAATAGCCCCTCAAAACTTCAATTGTATTTTTTTTCTTGTTAATATATAACTATTACTCTTTATGTAATTGTGTTACAGTAAGAGCTTGACTATGTCAAAATTTGATAATGTTGAAACTGTGTGAAGATAAAGAGTATAACCTTGTTACCATAAGTGGGTTGAAGTGTTAGATTAACGGTTTTATTCCTTGACCATGATGATGAAACTGGCATTGTGTGACAGTAATAGTGGTAGCGGCAATATGTTACAACAATGGTATAACTATCTTACGAAACATTTTTTGAATTTTTTTGGTCTACTGGGTAAAATTTTGTTTTCTCCGAACGTTCTTATAAACTCTGCTATAATCTAAAGGCTATTAGCTCAAAAAGAAGAGCAAGGTGCAAATTTTGCACAAAGATATGGGTTCAAATCCTATATAGCCTAGTTAATCAAATAATCCAATTACTTGAGTTTGTCATGATACGGTCAATGCAGCAACAACAAGGATCGGCAATTTAGCATAGTCATAAATCATATTGGGTGTGCAGAATTTAGGACGAGCAGACCCTTATCAGACACATGCCATTGTTAGATACAATCGTGAAGCAATGAAATGTAACCAGTATCATAGCATTGTTGCGAGTTTGCGATTAGACGTCTTAGTCGAAGAATGATTACAAGTTTGAATCTGTTGTAGCGGTAACGTCATTGTTCATTTTTGATACAATAATCGTGTAGATATGTTGCAATAACGATAATGATATTTTTGTGTTTCATTTTGATTTGTTACACATATGTAACAACGTTGTAACTCTGTGTTTCGATAACGGACTGCCGAATTGTGTCACTATTGCAAGTCGATGTAGTATATTTTATTTTATATATTGAACTAATTCAACTCACGTTTAAAGAATATAATTGAATTTTTACGAACTCTCAAAGGCTACAATATCAATTTCACTTTATTCTATCATCTTTTCTAAAATACTTTAAGAGGCGGAGCATTATTATGGTAATAGGTCTATTATCACGGCATTCAAAGTGCATGAGATAAAATTAAAGGAAACTTTATGTAGTTCATTACTCCGTATGTAGTAACAGTGTTACTGTAACAACATTGATTCATAAAACGCAGATCAATATTAAATTAAAAGTGTTATTATAAAAACATTGATTCATTATGGTAATAGGTCTAACATCACGACATTCAAAGTGAATGGGATAAAGTTAAAGGAAACATTATGTAGTTCATTACTCTGTATGTAGTAACAATGTTACTGTAACAACATTGATTCATCAAACACAGATTAATATTAAATTAATGTAACCATGCTACTGTAACAGTGTTACTGTAACAACATTGATTCATCAAACGCAGATCAATATTAAATTAAAAGTGTTGTTATAACAACATTGATTCATAAAAAGAACATATTAACAATGTCAGAATAATTATAATCTACTTCATTTACTATATAACTTGTTGTATAAAGTAATTTTAGAATGTAATGGAAAAGAGTACTTTTTATATTAAAGTAACAATGTTACCGTACTTATGTTACTGTAACAACATCTACCCAATAAAGTAACATTGATACAATACTCGTGTTACTGTAACATTATTGTATTTTGCAAAGCCCCATCTCACAAATTATTTACAAGCCTCAATTAGCATTTCAATTTCAATGAGTTGCCTTTTTCAGGCATATCGTCATGAATGATTAGTCAGTGTGCTGCTATTTTTTTTATACTGTCTCCTTGCGCGCCTTTTTTATTTTGCGTCTGTTGATTTCTCAAACTTCTTCTTCAAATTTTCTGACATAAAACAAAACATTAGACCATTATTAACTAAACCATATTCGAAAGCCGGTGGTCCATCATTAATAATAGTTTTACAGTATCACTATTACGGTAACATCATTTTTGAGTTTATGACAATGTTATACATACCATCAACTTTAATGAAAAATACTACTCCGTCTATTCAACTTTTTTTTCCCAATTTAATAAAATACTACTCACATATATTGAAAAATGGGAAGAAAAAAGTTGAATGGAGGTAGTACATAACATCAAATATCCAAGGTTGTAATAGTATTTTAGCTTCAGATCATTCAGTAATAATGTTACAGTAACACTATTACAATAACAAATGTCGAATATTTTACAAAAGCTAATTTCATCTTCACGGTTACCTCAATTTTCACGAAAACAAACATGTATGAATTTCACAGTGTCAAAACCTTCATTTTTTGGTAAATAATAAGAACACCTATAATTGACAGTAGAAAACAATCAGTGCCTAATAGACAAGAACAATTATTCATCAGTCTCTAAAAACAATTCATCTTTGTGTCAAGAAAAGAAAAGAAACCGAAATAAGTACGAAGTATATAATTTTCGAGAAGTAGATGTTAAAACACAATACAAATGGTCAGATTATAACAAAGTAAAATCTAATTTGTAAGAAATCAACCAAAAAATTTAAAATTTTAATTAAAAAAATCAATTGTGCTCAGCAAAAATAGTAAAACATCATGTAACACAAACAATTAAACACACTCTAAAACTCAGATTAAATTAAAACTTGGAATGATAATGAAACTAAATGTAAGAATTAAATAAAAAAGAATTAAATTGAAACTTGTACCCTTGTATTGGTAGAAATCTATCCTTTGCTGAATTTTCTTCGTCGTTCTACTGCAATTTTAATTTGTAGATTTCGATATTGATAAACATGTGGGGAAGAAGAGTAACAGGTTAAATAAAGAACTAGATGTGACTTGTTGATTTGATTTAGGAGAATTCATGGATTCAACAATTCATCCGTTCAATTTTGAGAATTTTTTAGGGTTTTTTTATTTGGGGATTGAGGTTGTACGAGAAGAGAGAAGCATAAATGAATAAAGAAAAGGACGAATTTAGTGGTGGTGTTCTGATTAGAGGGTGACGTGGCGCAATCTAGCGCATCTATGCTATTTAATCCTACGGCGTATAACTATAGGACGTACTCACCTAAGAAGGTGGACTCACCGGATGCTCACTCTATATATATATATATATAGAGTGAGCATCCGGTGAGTCTAGCTTCTTAGGTGAGTACGGTCCTATCAATTAGGACCATTGGATCAACAAGATCCAACATCTCTCGTTCTTCCACGTCACCCCCAAATATTTAACAAAGAATAAAAACTGAAAACCTACTGAAGCATCTTTTATAATATTCAGAAAATTTTCTCTCTCTACCAAAATACTCCATCTCTCTCTACGAACTACAGTCACAAAAACTAAATCAGTTATTCTAAAACTTTCTCTTTCTATCAAAACCTAAAAAAAATCACAAATTCAAGAGAAATCTGCCAAAATCAATTGAAATCAAAATAAAAATTGCTTCTTATCATCAATCTCGTTTTAAAAAATAAACCCAAGAACTTCAAGTTGTTCAATTGCGAATCTAGTACTTTTGTTCAAACATAATGAAAAGGTATAAACGGATTATCTTTATACGATTTTTTAAACTGTTTTTTTTTGTTGTGATTGAAGTTATCACATAATTGTATGTTGTTATTGTCGATTTTGAATGATCTGAAGAAAAAGTTAATTGATTTCCCTGTTTGTTCATGTTTTTGTTTTTGCTAAAAAAAATTAGGTTTAATGATTTCTAGAAACTGAGCAATTGATGTTTTTGTTTGTTTTGCGCGGTAGTGATTTCTATGTTCTTCATGTTCGCCAAAAACTTATGCTTAGTAATATGAGGAAACTGAGTAATTGATGTTCGCTTTTTCTGATTCGTATTGAACTGTAGCACTATTTGTGTAATTAGTGTAGTTGTGTTACAGTAATAGGTAGTTACTGTAATAGGTAGTTAGCATAAACCGAACTTGCAAAAATGTTGTAACATCACGAATTTAATATTCTAAGTTTACATTTTGCTGTAACACTGTCCAATTAAATGTTTTAATAGTACTTCTTGTTTAAGTTGTGTATTTTTATAAATGAATTTTCCTGTTATGCCATTTTTATGACTCGTACTAACAATTGAAACTGTAAACTTATTACTGTGACACTGGTGCTGTGTTTTTGTATGTTACTGTTATTTCTCTCTTGAATGTATGTTGTTAGTTTTTGGTGTGGATAAATCATTCGACCGAATTTGCAAAATTAAAAGTTTGATTTTTATAATTTCATAACATATTAGTTGGTTTACATCTTGTTTTTTTTTTGTCTTGAATGATATGAATAAATTCTAATGGTCCTTATTAGAATCCTTATGTAAGACAGTTGATACTGTGACACCAAATTTTGACGTTTCAAGATCAACAATCAATAATTATGATCCATAGTTTAAACATCGGTATTGTAACACCGGTACCGTATAAATTATGCCATTCGTTACAGTAACACCGATACTGTAATGTTGTTACTGTTACTTCTCGTTTGGTTATTTTGCTGTAAGTTTTGTATTAGATTGAGCATTTAACGGAATTTGCAAAATTATTGTAATATCATCCACTCAATGTTTTAATACTATAAAATTTTCAAATCTTACATCATGAAATATGAAATTTGGGGTAAACACTGTGAATAAATTAGATTTCATCACTTTCTTCCCACAGTAACATTGGTACTCCATTGTTGTAACATGATATACTTGATGTTGTAATATCATAGTGTGATGTTTATATTGATTTTCACCTTAAATTCTTATGATAGTTAGGCGCCATTTTTTTTGCAGAAATTGTTGCAACTTTACTACTGTCTGACATCATGTTGAGAAGGGTAGAATAGTTAAAGGCGAAGGTGTACCAGGAAGAAGAAGAAAAGGTTGACATTGAGATGCTTGTTCTTCGTTTAAAAGTTATGAGGAAAAAGACGTGAATAACACAACATGGTTGAGGAATTTGATGTCTAATTATGATGTCTTAAATATGGCCGTTTGATATTAAGTAACACATTAGCAGTGTATGAATATGTTGAATTGAGTTGTATTCTACAGTACGTCTTATGACGATGTAATGAATTTGAAATGGAACTTTTAGCAATGTGTAAGTGTTACAGTAAAGATTAAAACTCTGTTACAGTGACACTATTACTGTATTTAACATAAATTGGATTAGCAATTACTTGTTACTATAATGAATAAACAATGTTACAATAATACTGTTACTGTAATTTAACAAAATGAGGATTGAATACGTAACTTACTAAAATAATTGAAAGTGCTATTAAAGAATGAACTACTCACATTAAAGAGTAAACTATGTTACATAGACACAATTACTACATTCAACATAATGCGAATTAGCAATTACATGTTACTATAATGAGTTAATGATGCTAAAGTAACATTGTTATTGTAGTTTAACAAAATGAGGATTGACTATGATAACTCTTTCTTTAAAATGGTTCAAATGTTACGTAAAACCTCTTACTTATTGTCTTGTGAGCTTTTGTTGTATCAATGTTACTTTAAATAGTGAGAAATATTACGGTAACATTGTTATTTCAAAACTAAGAAGAAGACTTTCCTTACCAGATTGGCTATAAAGCATTACGATGCAAATGTATTGCTATAAAACCGTTACTTAGAAAATAATCTGAATAGAAAGGTTCATACAATGTTAATTTAATGAGTCTATGTTGTTACAGTAACATCGATACTGTATCAATGAAATGTCTTGTTCATGACAAATGAACATTAAACAAAACGAGTCTCTATGACAAACAAAATAAATTACTATATGACAATACAAAAATACTAAAAGTAAATCTAGTAGAATAAGAGTCCAAGAAAAATTCGACATTAATTCCGGATTTTAGTAGATTTTGTAGCAGCTTCATCCGAAATACGAATGGGGCAAGTTCTCTTGTCGTGGTTGTTTTTCTGTTTGCAGTAGGCACACCGTCTCCCTGGCTTTTCCACCCTTTTAGCGCATTGTTCTTTGGTTGATACTATATTTTTTGCGCTAGATCTGCTGATTTAGTTAGTGGCAAGATATAAACGTATAAGGAAGGATTGCATCCCACCTATATCTTCAACTCTTGTTCCTTTGTCAACGATTCAATCCGTGGGCATAATGTATCTTGAAACTAAGTGAGAAATCAACAAACTACTCCTTGTAAACATCAAGGAGAGTTTTCAAAACACTTACGGTAGAGTTACTGTAATGTAGAATTCTTAATACTGTAACACTGTTACTGAGAAAACATATACAACAAATAAAAGTAATTTGTTGTCAGGTCCAATATTACTAAAACAGTGTAACAGTTTTAAAACCAATACTTGCGTAAATTTACTATGAGAAAAATAGAGTGACACTGACATTAGCTAAACACAAAAGCGGAAGATGCGTGAAATATGCGTGAAATTAACTGAAGATATTAGAAGAATATGTATCCATCTTAGCAATAAAAATAAAAATTTAAAAAAGAAAACCATAACAGAATTTACTGCAATGAGGTAATGATGTTACAGTAATACTGTTATTCTATGAATTACGAAGAAAATATACTACAAAAACAACAAATGAGGAGCAAAATATAAATAATACTGTAACAATGTTAATACCACAATAAGAGATTGAGCCTACTTCAACATAAAAACGAAACAGTAGTGGAAATAAAATATGATTTAACATTAACAAAACAGCTAATATAGAGTAGTGTTGTTACTGCAACGAGGGAGTGAGTTTACAGTAACATCAATACTGTAACAATATGTTAACACAAGCATAAACAACAAAACATGAATATACTACGACAAACGCAGTTGTAAAGGTGAATATTACTGTTAAAGTATTCTAATGCAACTATAACACGACGACGACGACAACAACAACAACAACAGCAACAACAACAACAACAACAACAACAAAACCAACAACAACAACAACAAAATTACGAAATAAATAACAAATTTCAGTAAATGAAAGGCAAAGTAATGACAACTAGTGTATAACTAAGAAAACATGAAATAAGTTCGTTATTGCAATTCATTTGTAAACCTCTGTTGATTAATGCGAAATAGCAGAGAAGTTTACTGTGCACTATGTCACACAAATAGAAGGATATGAAATCGAAGATTTATTAAGTTGTTCAATTATTGAGCTGATTCAATCTTGAGTTTATAGAATCATGAATTAATAGAATCATGAATTGCTTGAATTGATTAACCTTATAGAATCGTGAATTAATTGAATTGATAAAATCGTCATTCTAAGTTGAAAATAAATTAAATAAAATCGAAATTTAAAATCGTTTGTTGTAATTGAATAAGAATTTCGAAAGAAAGTAGAACTAACCTGGAAATTGATTGAAGTTAAGAGATCATGTGCGAAATCGGATTTTAATTGAACAGCTTTGATTAATTAAATCGTAAATTGCAAAAATCGTGGATGAACTGCAAAACGCAGGTAATTTATTTGGAAAATGGCAGAATTGGGGGAAAATTAGGGTTTTAGAGAAAATGTGATTATAGAGAGACAAGAAAGAGAAAGTTTCATTCAGGTATGTGGTACGGCTATTGAAAATTAAGGGTTTTTGTATGTCAATTAAGAATTAATCTCAACCCTTGATTTGTGTAAGATCTAATGGTGGAGATTCGCGGGACGTACTCACCTAAGATATGTGGACTCACCGGATGCAATTTCTATATATATATATATATAGATATGTTCTTGTGACTCCCACATTATTTTTGAGTTCATGAGTACTCATCCTAGTCATTGGATGAAGGAGATGGATGGATAGCCATTGGATGAAGGAGATGGATGGATAAGATTGTATAGACAAAAACACACTTAACACTAATCAATTATCTATGCACTAATTAATTAACTTTCTCTCTCTAGCCTTTAGTTAATCACATTAGAGCACTTTTGAGTTTCTGAGATTTGTGAGCGTAACTTCAGCCCCTATTTATGTAACTTCAAACTAAAATGTGATTTTGACTTAATAAATTTGAATTTATGAAACTTCAACACAAGTTTATATGATTTTAGCCTTTTTATGAGTGTAACTTCAGTCATTACGAGTGCAACTTCAACCCTTATTTGTGTAACATCAAACTAAAATGTGATTTCGACTATATAAATTTGAATTTTTATAACTTTAAGACAAGTTTATGTGATTTTAGCCTTTTTCTGAGTGTAACTTCAACCATTATTTGTGTAACTTCAAGCTAAAATGTGATTTCGACTATATGAATTTGAATTTATGTAACTTTAAGACAATTTTATATGATTTTAGCATTTTCTGATTGTAACTTCAACCATTATTTGTGTAACTTCAAGCTAAAATGTGATTTCGACGGTACAAATTTGAATTTTTGTAACTTAAGACAATTTATATGATTTGAACCTTTTTATGAGTGTAACTTCAAACCGTATTTGTGTAACTTTAATTTTAAGACATATGTATGTAACTTTAAGACATGTTTAGGTAACTTTAGTCATTTGAAAATTTTATTTTAAATTGATTTAACTTTAAGGCATATTTTGGTAACTTTAGTCCTTACTAATATAACTTCAGTTCTTAATTGTACAACTTCTAGCATGACTTCAGTCTCTTAATAGTATAACTTCAGTATTTTAATAGTGTAACTTCAGTCCCTAAAAGTGTAACTTCAGTCCTTAAAAGTGTAACTTCAACTTTTAATAATGTAATTTTAAGACATGTTATCTTTAGTCATTACTAGTGTAACTTCAGTCCAAAATAGTGTAACTTCAGTCCAAAAACACCATCAATCATACTTAAATCAAAACATAATAGTGTAACTTAAGCAAAATCATACTGTGTAACTTAAAACATATAAAAAATAAATTTGAAATCAAATCATACTAAAATCATACCATCAATCATACTAAAATCATACAAAATCTAAAATAAATAAATAAAAACATAACAAATTTGAAAAAAAAAACATAAAACATATAAAAAAAATGTGTAACTTTAGTCATTATATGTGAAACTTCAGTGAAACAAAAAACTGGTGGTCTTTTAGATCTGAAAAAGTAATAAACATAGAAAATTTGAAAAATAATAATGAAATCTAAAAAATAAAAACATAAAAAACTTCAATTTTTAATAATGTAACTTTATTATTTAAAAGTGTAACTTCAAGCCTTAATAGTGTTACTTCAAGCCTTAAAAGTGTAACTTCAAGCCTTAAAAGTGTAACTTCAAGCCTTAAAAGTGTAACTTCAGTCTTTAATTGTGTAACTTCAGTCTTTTTTTGTGTAACTTCAGTCAATAAATAACCAATAATAACAACAATAACTATTTATTGCATTAAAAATACGAGATGATACAATTTTTTTCTTGAAAAATCTATTTCTTTTTTTAGTAGATGTAGGATTAAAATCAACTAAATAAGGTAAAAAAAAAGTAGATATACATAACTTGTTTGTTATTTTTTCGAAATTAATAGTATTTTTAAGTAAATTTATGAGAAGAGAAAAAGAAAAAAAAAATTAACACTAAATCTGGAAAATAAAAAGTAGATCTAAAGAGGAGAGGAGAGGGAAGTTGGTGGAGAGGAGAGTGGCGGTAGAAAGAGGAGTGGAGGCGGCGGGAGGCTGGCGAGACGGCGGAGTGTAACACCCGGAAATGTACCCTATTTTTCTAGTGAAAATATTTTACGGATACTTTTCAGCAAATTTAAGTTTTAATTTAGAATTTAATGTTTCGAGTCGAATTTACAATTTCCGAGTTCGTATTTGGAATTTCCGAGAAATTCCATGAGAATTCTGTCTTAAGTCGAGTTTGACTTTTCTTGACTTTTGAGTCGAGTTTGACTTTCTTGACTTTGGAAACCGTCTTTGACTTTTTCCTTCATAACTCACACAACTCCCTCCTTAACCTAATTTTTCATTCAAACACCAAAACAAATATCTTCCTCCTTAAGAAAGCTCAAAATATTTCCCTCTTTGATATCGATCTTAGAATTCGCGTAGCTTCTTCGTTCTTTGATAGAATTTACGTAAGTTCGTCTTATTCTTCTTCCCTAACCTTCCTCTATCCGTATTCATATTAAAAGTATCGTCTTTCTCGCTTTTCAAGCTTTCCGTCTTTCTCAAGATGAACTTTATTCATCTTTTTACGATCTATTTGTAGGTGGTGACCTCCAAGATCCCGACAAAGACTATTTCCTTATAGAAGAGGAGCTTGACGATTAGTGAAGTCGCTTAAAGGTAACGGTGAAGGGTTACTCGGTATCACTTACGTGTTTTACATGTTTATATGCCAGAAATCGTATTAGATTACGATTAGGAAGATTAGAAACCATGCTATGATTAGTGAATGATGTTATATGATGAATATTGATGATATATATTGATTGTTGATGATTATTAGAATTGATTTATGAGAATTGAAATGGATTGAATATGTAAAGGAAGCTCACGGATGAACTGGGGTTCCTGGCCGGTCGACCGGCTGCCGGTC
>JAIUZE010021338.1:0-15716 GCA_022085475.1 Heliosperma pusillum | reverse complement strand
AGGCTTTGAGTTAGAAACTCTTTTCATTTTCTTAATTTGAAGCAAACATCAAAAGGGTTGGATTATCATCATTTTTAGGGACTACACACAATCCCAACATTTTGGTCATTTCCTTTTCTTGTTCAATCACACTGTCCTCTTTGATATGTACTTTCTTTTGAGTTTTCTCAACCTCTTTTTCAACCTCCACTTCAATATCTTTTTCTTTTTCTATCTCTTTTCAATTTTTTTTTTTTTTTCTTTTTGATACAGTGACATTGACTGTGACAGATATGAAGGACATGCTACATTGAATTTTTTGAACAAATGTACTTCCCAACTTTTGGATGTGGCAGCGGATTTAGCAGGAGAAGACATTTTTTTCTTTGATCGAACTCGTTGATTTGAATCATAAGAACTTGGAAGGCTTTTGAGTTCTCGGTTTATGGTGGTTGTAGGAGGCATTTTGAGTGGTTTTGGTTTTGACGGTTTACTTTGAGAGGGTTAATATTGTGATGAATGTGTTGAGTGGCTCAATGCAAAATCAATTCAAATGCAAGCATACTTATTCGTATTCTTGGACCATATTTTTGCATGTAGTGAACTAAGCTACAACTAGAATAATCATATGAATGTTCTCAACTCTAGTCAATCATTTAGGAAAATAAAATAACTAGAATCACATGTCACCCAATAAACCAATTTCCAACCGAAGTTTTACGAATTGTTCTCTTTCTAGCGGTTTTGTAAAAATGTCTGCAACTTGATTTTCGGTTCTACAAAAACTAAGGCAAATATTTCCTTTCTCGACTTGATCACGTAAAAAATGATGCCTTATCTCGATATGTTTAGTTCGTGAATGTTGTATGGGATTCTTTGAAATGTTAATTGCACTAGTGTTATCACAAAATATAGGAGTTGTTTCGAAGATAATACCGTAGTCATGCAATTGTTGTCGAACCCAAAGAATCTGTGTGCAACAGAGCGCTGCACTGATGTATTCACTTTCAGCCGTGGATAGTGCAACGGTGTTTTGCTTCTTGGAGGCCCATGAGATGAGGCAAGGACCCAAGAAAGTGGCAATACCCGAAGTGCTCTTCCTATCCACCACACAACCCGCGTAGTCCGCATCGGAAAAACCTACAAGATCAAGATCATAATGAGATGGATACCAAAGAAATAGGTTTTGTGTTCCAACCAAGTACCTAAAAATCCTTTTAACGGCTTTGAAATGTGATTCCTTAGGATTTGATTGGAAGCGGGCACACAAGCATACACTAAATTGTATGTCGGGTCGACTAGCGGTTAAATAAAGTAATGAACCAATCATACCTCGATACACGGTTGCACTAACACTCTTACCATTTTCGTCTTTGTCGAGTTTGATGTTAGAAGCCATAGGTGTAGCATAAGGTTTAGCATTAGTCAACCCAAACTTACTTAGCATTTCTTTCAAATACTTTTGTTGATGGATCATTATTCCCTTCTCCCTTTGCTTGATTTGAAGACCAAGGAAAAATCCAAGCTCTCCCATCATGCTCATTTCAAACTCAGATTTCATTAGATCCGAAAAGTAATTATAAAGAACTTCATTTGTTGCCCCAAAGATAATGTCATCGACATATACTTGCACAAGCAACATTTCATCACACTGTGACTTAATAAACAATGTTTTATCAACCGAACCACGTAAGAAACCATTTTCCAATAAAAATTTTGAAAGCCTATCATACCAAGCTCTAGGAGCCTGTTTTAAACCATAAAGTGCTTTATCAAGTTTGAAAACGTGGTTAGGAGATTCATTGTCTAAAAAGCCCGGTGGTTGTTCAACAAAAACTTCTTCCTCAAGATAACCATTTAGGAAAGCGGTTTTTACATCCATTTGAAAAAGTTTTATGCCAATATGAGATGCAAAAGCTATAAGCATTCGTATGGCTTCAAGCCTAGCTACCGGTGCATAGGTTTCATCATAATCGATTCCTTCTTGTTGGTTAAAACCTTGCACCACTAGTCTAGCTTTATTCCTTACGATTTCTCCGGAATCATCAAGCTTATTGCGAAAGACCCATCTCGTACCAATTACAGTACGATGAGAGGGCCTAGGGACAAGATGCCATACCTTGTTTCTTTTGAATTGGTGTAATTCCTCTTGCATGGCTGTCACCCAACATGTATCAGTGAGAGCTACTGTGACATTGGCAGGTTCAATTTGAGAGAGGAATGCATTGAAGGCACAAAAGTTTTGGAGCGATGATCTGGTTTTCATTCCAGAATTTAGATCACTGGTTAGATTTGAAAGGGGGTGAGAGTTTTGGTGTTTCCATTTTTTTAGGACAAGAGTGTTTGAGGCTTCGTTTGGTTCTGGTGTCACAGTGGGCGTCACTGTTGCATCCAGATTGTTTTGTGAGGATGATTCTGGAATAGTTTCTGTTTGAGTAAGCTGCTCACTTGCATCCTCATTCCCCCTGGATGAGCTAGCATCATCTTGAGATGAGGGAGGATTAGTTCCCCCCGAATTTTGGCCAGCTTCATCATGCAACAGTGGCTCCGACTGTTGCTCAGCCTCATCAACTACTTGATCCATATTATGACGTATCATCCCAATTTCAAAATCATCATCGTCCTCTTCTTCATCAACCTGTTCATTTAAGACAAAGAGACTAGATTCGTCAAATATTACATGAACGCTTTCTTCCATTTTCATAGTTCTCTTATTGTAACCTTTGTAAGCTTTACTACGGTCCGAGTAGCCAACAAAAACTCCTTCATCACTACGAGCATCAAATTTGCCAAGGTTATCTTTACCATTGTTGTGAATGAAGCATTTACTACCAAAGCACTTTACATGTGAGATGTTAGGTTTTCTACCTCGTAGTAACTCATAAGGGGTTTTGTTAATGATTTTTCTTATCATGACTCGATTGTAGATGTAACAAGAAGTGTTAACAGCTTCGGCCCAAAAGTTCCTCGGCACTGTAGAACTAATAAGCATGGTCCTAGTCATATTTTCAAGAGTTCAGATCATTCGTTCCACAGCCCCGTTTTGTTGGGGAGTTCTAGTGGCTGAAAAGTTATGACTAACACCATGCTCATCACAATAATTCTCAAATGATGAATTTTCAAATTCGGTTCCATGGTCGGATCTCAAAGAGACAAGTTTCAAACCAAATTTATTTTGGACCTTTTTCAACCAAATTAAAAATTCATCAAATGCTTGATCTTTAGAACTTAAGAAAAGTAGCCAAACATACCTTGAAAAATCATCCACAATGACACAAATATAGCGACTTCCACCTCTACTTACAATGCGCATGGGTCCACATAAATCGATGTAAATAAGCTCAAGAGGACGAGAAGTGCTAACAAACTTTTTGGATTTAAAGGAGCATTTTACCTGTTTTCCCTTAACACAATCATCACATAGTGATTTAAATTCAAATTTTATGTTAGGAATGCCATCTACTAGATCAAGTTTCTTGAGAGAGTATTTAGTGTTCTAGCATTAACATGACCTAACCGTTTATGCCAAAGCCAAGGGTCATTCTTTTGGACACTCATGCATGATAAAGTTTGACCAGACAACGAACATAAATTAGTCATGTAAACATCTTTAACACGTTTTCCTTCAAGAATGAGTTCTCTAGTTTTTCCATCAAGAATTCTACATTCACTAGCATAAAACTCAACAATATTACCACGATCACATAGTTGTGAGATACTTAAGAGATTGAGTTTCAAACCTTTGACAAGCAACACTTTGTCGACACATAGTGACTTTGACTTACCAACTTTTCCAATACCAATGATTTCACCTCTTTTGTTGTCACCGACAGTCACCATGCCACCATCGTAGGCTTCTAGCGAGAGGAATTGGGTTTCATTTCCCGTCATGTGACGAGAGCATCCACTGTCTAAGTACCAATTGTTGCTGCCCCTCACTAATGCCTATAAGAGATCAAACAGTTAGTTTAGGAACCCAAATAAATTTGGGTCCCTTCTTGAGACTTGCTTGCTTTACTAAGTCTTTCTTAATTAAACTTGTTTAGTTACTTTAGTGCTCTTTTTTAAATCAAGGACTCTCTTTTCACAACCATTAAACACATGACCCGTCTTGCCACAATAGTTACAAATAATATATTCAGGAAGGCCAGCATATTTTCTTTTTCGAAAATCAGTCTTGCTTGGGTCTCGGTTTCGAATGCAACAGTGAGTGTTACTGTTGCGCTTGAAACCAAGTCCAGCATTCTTTTCAAGCTTTTCGTATTCTTGTGATTGTTTTAAAAGGAATTCTAAAACATTCTGGCTTCCTTCCCACTTTTGATAAAACAATTTAGCCTCGGCTAATTCTTTTTGTAAAATTTCAATTTGAGCAAGAAGGTCATCATTTAATTTTTGTGCATGTTCTAAGGCACTTTTTACATGACTTGACTCAACATTTAACATTTCAGCAATTTGCACAAGATCTTCTTTTCGACTTTCACATGTTGTTAGATTCATTAGAAGTTGGTCTCGTTCCTTGGTTAAGGAAGACACATGTTTAGTAAGTGACTCGATTTCCTTGTTAGACTCAGATGTCACAGTGGCTGTATCTATGACATGTACCAGTTCAGCCTTTTTACTCAAGATCAGATTCTGTTTTTTAAGCTTTTTAATTTCTTTCTCGAGTAAAGATGATGAACCAACTTGTTTAACTTCATTTAGACACTCTTTTTCACCAATGCCATATTGAAGGATAGACATGGCTTTAGAGTTTTTCTCGACCTTTCTATAATCAGCCTCGACATATTTATCCTCATCTTTTGGAACATTAATACCATCCTTATTAGTGACCGTAATTTTGAGGGGACCCTTGTAACAACCCGGATTTTTTTTTAAACAAAAGAAATAACTTAATAATAAATAATCCATCAGAGTATAAAGATGAATAGGGTCAAGGTGGCGGAAACACCTGACCAATCCGGATCGATACTCAAATCCAAAACTAAACTAATACATTAATGATAATTCTTAACTTAAATAAATTCCTAAATAAATTATTCTTCTCGCCACAAGTCTCTCCAGCACAACATCCAGACAAGCAGCAACTGTATCAACCTGAGAATGGGGGTCGACAATCAGTCGGGAGTAACTAGATGCTCTCCCAGTCATGCTTACAACAGGCTGAATTAATAACAATCTATAATAACAGACAGTAATCATAAATGACATGTGAAGCAATCTATACAATATGACGTACATTCAAACTTACCAAGACTGAACGAAACCTACATGGATGCAATCCTGCAGACCTAGACCATATACAACCACTAGACCATGAATACATTTAAGACCCAAAGTAGCACACGATCCACAGCAACGTAAGGCACAATGCTAGCATAAAAGCATAGCGAATAGAGCGAACGCCCGTTAGAGCGTATAACCACTGCCTCTAACTTGCCAGAGCGTATAACCACTGCCTCTAGCTGACGGAGCGTATAACCACTGCCTCCATCGATGTGGAGCGTATAACCACTGCCTCCACGGTACTATGTATAGCGTATAACCACTGCCTATATGTCTAAGACCTGGCCAGACTCTTGATGCATTAACTGTACATCGAACGACACTCGGGGACCAGAGCGTATAACCACTGCCTCTGACCAATCCCGACCATAGACCAAAATAAACCCCCGAAGGGTAGCGTTTGTTCATTCCGAATAGTATATAACTGATACTACCGTCATCTATTCAACCAGCAACAAACAAATGCACAGTATAACTAACTGTACAAACAAATGCGTGAACTACATCACGACTCAACATATGAACAGTATAACTGACTGTCCAACAATGCGTGAACAACGTCACGACTCAACTCAAGAACAGCATAACCGATTGTCCAACAATATAGGAATAAGAATAACCAATACGATATGCAAACATAGCGTTATAGTTCAACTAACCATAACACTACACATAAGCAAACACATATATCCAAAGGTTATAGTATCTCGACCTATAACATTACACCTCAAAGGTCATGTTATAGTTCGAGTTACCATAACACCAAACACAGAAGCATATAACAACTCAATGTTATAGTACCTCCTACTATAACCTTCACTTAACCCTAGTGAAGTTATAGTAACTTCAGCTATAACCTCCACTCAACTTTAGTGAAGTTATAGCAACTTCAGCTATAACTTTGGTTAAGCTTGTCAGGTTATAGTATCATCAACCATAACCTTCGCTTAACTCCAGCAGAGTTATAGTACACCACCTATAACTTTAGTTAAGCTGGTCAGGTTATAGTATCATCAACTATAACCCTCACTTAACTTCAGCAAAGTTATAGTACCTTCAGCTATAACTTTATACGTGCGAGGTTATAGTATCATCAACTATAACTCTCTTCCGTCACGGGTTAGTCCTCTATAACACCATCATCGAGGGGTCGACTCCACGGTACAAACCGCCATGTCACCACAACGAGTCTTGTTATAGTACACCGCACCATAACGTCACTTTCAAAGTTATAACTAAAGTAGGTATAATTAGGGTAACTTACATGCAAAGTTATAGCAACTTCAGCTATAACCTCAATGATGTAAACCAAACCCTAATTTCTCAACATAAGCAAACCCTAGCCTCTCCCACAAGGGGGAGGCCGAAACCCTAGGCCACGGCCAACCCTAGGGGCCGCGCCTCCAAGACGGCGCTAGGGTTCGCAATTTGAACCCTAGTTCGCACACCAAATAAATAATTGAAAATAAATTAACAACATAAATATTAAATGCAATTAAACATGTGAATCATAAGCATAAATAACCACACAATTAATTAATCATACAATCAATCATTATATCATGTTAATAATTCACTTTCTATAAACACAATTAAAGGAAAACACCTAGTTACCTTTTTTTGCGTAAAATCTACGATAAATCTTCTTCTAGAATATAAGAATCTTCCTCCGGATTGTCCACGAAGCCTTCACCATCATCATCAACACGTGCCAACAATAATAATGATCCTAATTAATAATCTAGCGCATAAAACTATAAAAAGATGGAAATAAAATATAAAACTTACAACGATTGAAGAGTAGATTGGCTAGGATCGATCTAGGAACGAAGATGAATGATTTATGGTGAAGAAATATGGAACAAGGGCACGAAACCCTAGGGGATAGGCAGCCACCACACGGCACAAAGGAGAGGAAGAGAGGAGAGAATTAGGTTTAGGGTTTTCAAATAAAAGAAAGGGAAGGAGGCTAGGTTTAGCTTGGTATTTATAGAGAAGTTAATGGGCACTAGGGTTTATTTAGAAAATAGGCCCAATAAGAAATAATAAGGAGGATTTAGCCCAATAATTAAATTATACTAATATTAGGCATAACCTAGACTAATAAAATTAGGATTTCCGAGAAATAATTAATTAATTCGAATAAAATAAATAGCGGAAATTCTAGGGTGTTACAACCCTTTTGAATGATCAACCAACATTCATAGTCAGCACTTTTGACATAGTGCTCCATGCGGTGTTTCCACCAGGCATAGTTTTCTCCTTTAAAGATGGGATACTTAGTGTGTTTTGAATCGTCCATAACTAAAGGATCAACTCGTTGGTATTAACCAATATCAAGAGCACGAGGCTTTGATACCAATTGAAGAGTTAAGAACGATTAACACCTAAGAGGGGGAGGGGGTGAATTAGGTGTACTTTTAAATGTTTCTACTTAACTTGATTATTTGATAACACAAGCAAGAACAATTAAGTATGAGACTTGAGAAGCTTAATTGAATTTAAGTTCACAAGAAGTAACCGTAGATCTGAGTCACAGTATGAAGGACTGTGACACAGACAAAGCAGCGAGATATGCAATACGTCACAATATGGAAGACTGTGGCGCAGACAAAATAACGAGATGAGTAGTAAGTAAAGAATAAGCAACGGAATGTGAAAGTAAATGAACAAATAATACGATATTTTTAAATTGGTTCAGCTTCTACTCCGAAGCCTACGTCCAACGTTATTTTATTGCTTGTTTAGAAAATTTACTCAAACTTACTAAACCCCTTACAATGAAAATAACTCCCCAACCAACCCCGGTTGCACTCAAACTTAAAGCTACTCCGCTTCAAGAGTTTATGTGTTCTATCTCACAGGTTTACAGAGTCTTTAATCTCAATCGTTAACTTAATGAACATGGAGATCACAATTAAGACCTAAACACGAGATCATGGAACAAACTTAGATGTCACAGTGCAGCGAACTGATACACGGAGAATTACAGCTCTTTTGAAAAACGATTTTGAAGACTTTAAAACTTAAAAACAATTTTGCAAACACTTGAAAACAAAGCTTTAAACTCAGAAATAATTTGCAAAAGTTTCTCAATAAATGCTCTTAAAAGTCTTGACAATAAATGAGAAATAAGGAGGTGATTTATAGAAGAAAAAGTATGTGAAAGATTCTAATCATATTTTAAAAGTGATAATCAGATTTGTATAGAAATCTTTCCATAAAGCAAATAATATCTTCCATAAAATTTTATAGGAGATAAATCTTTTCATAACAAATTTGGGAAATATTATCTTCCATAAATCTTTAGGAAATAAAACATTATCTTCCATAAATCTTGGGAAATAATATTTAAATAAGATTAGCTTTAATATCCAAATACACTCCTCTTGTTTTTCTAATTTAGAGTAAGTCAATCTTTTGAAAATAAGAATTCTTTATAAAGATCAACACGTTTGAGATTTTCGAAAATTCTCCTTTCGTTGTATCAGAAACCAAAGTGACTTGCACTGTTGCATGGTTTTGCAGTCACTTGACAAACTAAGAATGTTACACTACCTCGTTTACAACATTTGACTACTTAGGCTAAGACTTTCTTCATCTTTGATCATCCTTGCTTTGCACCATCCTTGAGAAATAATTGAGAGCTTCAAATGCTATAAATCATAACTAAGAAGCAAACCATTAAATGACAATGAAACTTGGCATCATCAACCAAGTGTGGTTCTAACATATTTGTTTTCAATGAAGATGGTCAGATCGTCTGTTATAAGAAGATAAGTGGAAAATTAAATAGATCTCCATTTGCAACTTGTGAGAGGGAATTCGATCCATCTGATATGCCTTGTTTTCAATGAAAATTTATAATGATTTATAGATCTTTGTAAAGAAGATGGTATTGAATAGTGATGTTTGAAAAAAATTGCATTCATTTTATAAGTTTTTAAAGTTCTTCAATTAAGTATCGCACTATCGCCTACAATAAACAAGGGAATGTAAAATATGAAGTACATAATACACATTCATTTATGAATTCGATAGAATAAGGAATCACCTATCTGTAGACATGCCTAGATGTAATGTTTTGTTAGTAAATAAATTTCAAATGTGATACACAAATTATAGAATAAGATGTTTATATTGTTAGATGATCTTGTATATTGTTCAACACAGAGTAACTTACTTATTTATTACTACTCTCTTCGATCCAGACCAATGGTAACACTTACCATAAACGGACAATTCACACCAATGGTAACATACCTTATTTGCCCCACAACATTATTATGCTATCCTTCTTCCCATTTGATATTTACACAAAATGTCATTACATGACCTACCTATCAACCCCACAATTAAACTCACGATTACATAGCTCATCTACTTTTTCCTTTTTTACCCCTCCTTTTTCCGCATTTTCTTAAATACTTCATTTTCTTACATGTTACCATTTGTGTAGATCGGACGAAGTATCAATTTAATTGTTTTAGAATATGAATTACTCCGTATATATTACGGAGTACCTAATAATTATATTGAGTTAGTTTGTCATCAATGAGTATAATTATGGATAAGATCAAGCGATGACATGTTTGTTTACTTTGTTTATTTAAGTGCTAATGAAAAATAAGGTTTTCATAAGAGAAGAGATACTTGCATAGTATTATAGTACTAGTAGCAAATAAAATACAAATTCTCATTAAAAACGGATCGATTCGTTTTAAATCTAATACGAGTCAAATCTCCTTTACAAAGGGTAATTGAGTGGCAAATGGAGCCTCTTACTTGTCCCCCACTTACTCTTTATAAGACGGACTTGATCCATCTTAAGATTAAGACATGTCAATCCATCCTCAATAAGACTTTCTGCCAATAGAATAGTAAAGTTTGGCGACAGAGTTAGAAAAGTAAACGTGCGAAAATAAAAACAAGGGGGCGGGTGGGGTTGGGTCATGCATTCATTATTGGACACGGTTTCAAAAGAATGTGAGGAGGGAGGTCAAAGGGAGAAACGAGAACCATGAAGTGGCATTTACGTAATAATATGAGAACACGGTGGTCATTTTATAGATCAGCCGAGAAACAAAAGAAACAGGTGGTTTCACGGGAAATACGCAATTACCAAATTTAGCAATCAGTCTACCTTCTGACTCTAGTCAAAAGATATATTCTCACTTATTTCCGACCACCTACTACTAAATTCATTATCTAGATATTTTTTGTAAATTAGAAAAAAAAATTAGATTAATTATTCGAATAGAAGCCTAGAACCAATCTATCTCATCCTTTCGAACAAGGGAGAGTGAAACCATTGACTTTAAACCCACCTCAAAGAAGGACATGAATACCCAAATTAGCCATAATGTTGGCTACTTTATTGGCCTCTAAAAAAAATGAGTATATGTTGGAAATAAGGTGGTTGTGAGCAAGTACTTTTTCCTACTTATTGTCCCACATTAGTAGTGAAGTGTGAGTTTTGTGGGTTTATATATACCTTTACTATATACACTATCACTAGTGGGTTAAGGAGGTCTTCTGTAGAGACTCTGTGAGGTGCTTAATTCAGCTCACACACGCGCGTGCCCGAGCTGACCCGAGATCCGGGATTTGGGATTTGGCAATCGCCTACGGCGGGCTATGCCTATCTTTTTGGGCGAAGACCGGATTCATTTCCCATGTGCAAAATTGAGTCAGTCCAGTCAGGCACTGTTTCAGCTCCCCTAACCGCTCTATTTTCTGTATAAATAGAGCAGTCTGCACATCAGAAATCACACAACAACACAACCTTCTCCTCTCTTCTTCTTCTTCTTCTTCTTCTGTCACAATACTTTTCTGGGTAGAGTACAAAAATCGTTCCTGGTCTGTCAGTCTCGAGTGGGCGAGCCTGAAAGACGACAGTAGTGTAACCCTTGGGGAACTACCGGTCATTAGCTGATCGCCACCACACTACTACAAAAACAGACAATGACAACGGTTAAAAACCGTTGTAATATTAAAAAGCGGACGTTGTTAAAGCCTCCGTTGTTAAAGATTTTAACAACGGTTCCTATTTAATGAAAATACCGTTGTGAATAGTTTTAACAACGGTACAAAGTCGTTGTTATTACTAGATAACTGTTGTTAAAATGTATGAATAATTATGGTGGGAAAGATACGAAAACGGTTCTCTTAAATGAAACCGTTGTTAAAGGTATGATTAGTTTTGGTGGGAAATATTATAACAACGCTATTGTTTTTCAAACCCGTTGTGAATATAGTTAATTACAACGGAGTATTTTAAACAAGCCGTTGTGGAAAGCTTTAATAACAACAGGTATATCAGAGTACACCGTTGTTAAAACGTGTGAATAGTTTTGGTGGGAAATATGTAACAACGGTCTGTTTACTAAAACCGTTGTTAAAGGTATGATTAGTTTTGGTGGGAAATATTATAACAACGCTATTGTTTTTTAAACCCGTTGTGAATATAGTTAATTACAACGGAGTATAATAAAGAAGCCGTTGTGGAAAGTTTTAATAACAACAGGTATTTTAGAATACACCGTTGTTAAAGGTATGATAAGTTTTGGTGGGAAATATGTTACAACGCTTTTAATGAATTTTGAAAAACCGTTATTATTTTTATTATTGTTTTTGAAAAAATTGTAATTTGTTCCCCTACCACCAGTGAAAATCCTGCATAAATCAGCAGCAGTAGCAGCAGCACGCATAAACCAATTTCAGAAACAGCAAAATGATATATCTATATATAAATCAGAGCAATTCATGTACAGCAGCAGCAAAATGATATATACAACCAAAATGATCTCTTTCAGAGCAATTCATACTTACAACTTGCTCTAATTAATGACTTCTACAAATTAAAGTTCCCTATCTGCTTCCAAAATAATCTAAGTTTCATTTATTCTTTGTTTGTTCAAGGACGTATTTGCCCAACAAGTCCCTTACCTCGTCTATATTGTGCTTAGTGTACTCAGGGGCATGTGGCGTGTTGATTGAATACTGCGGATAAAACAAATAAAAGACATCGATCAGTAGGGTAACAACAGTATAGGCATATCATACATAATTAGCAACATCGATCATATATATATAGCAGAAAAGATATCAGCTCTAATGAAAAAAAGTAACTAATAGCTACATTAAACTACTAACTCTTTCTGGAATGCTGATATATCTTCGCCTAATAATCTCCAACATGAAACGACAAACGTAGTATCCACATTGGATGCTATCCGGCTGTTTAGGGCCCTATTATTACATAATAAACGAAGAGACGAGAAGGCAATTACCAATTAGTTTAATGCGTAATTAAAAAAGACAGATGTATATGCGTAATTAGTTTAATGCACTTAATTATTAAGGGATTGTATTTGCGCGTACGTACCCCTGTTATCGTAATAAAAGTAGGGCCATCATCAGAATATTCTGTCGGTTGATCGCCGGTTGCTCTTTTCTTCTCAAAGGCCCTTTAAAAAAGGAAAGAGGCCGAACGTCACATAAACTTACTTAATAATAATAAATGAAACTTAATATTATGTGCCAAATCATCATCATAGTATTATAAACTTACTTAATAATCAACTTCTTAAAGGTCTCGGATGGTTGTCTATGCAAAGAGTCCAACCAAAATACTTTCTTCATGGTCGGATTGATCGCTGCTAGCACCCACTGTCTCCTAGATCGAGAGACACATCATTATTAACAAGCACAACATGCATCATAACCAAACATATAAAAATGCAATTGTATTTGGAATCGTAATATTAATTATATATTACCCGACTTCATTATAAGGGGCAAAAATGAGCTTATTGTTTTTCGCCAATTCCCCAGTAATATAATCTACACGTTCTTCATACGAAAACATCCCGATATGCATAGATAAAACATTTGGGCACATGAATCCGTATTGAGCAAGTGGATTATTGGTCTCGGGGATCACAACCGAGTTCAAGTACCTACATGACGGTTTTAATTCCGATATTAAAAACACTATATCTTAGTCAGAATATTAGAATACTACATGATTTAATTTATTAAGAAACTTACTTCATCCAAACATATAGGTGTTGGACATCAATCTCGTCAAGGCCAGCCCAAACGGCTAGCGTATCCCAATCCAGCATTGATTGGCGTTCTACCCCTACAATATCATTCTCGAGCGGAATAACTATTAATTGCTCGCTTGCTATGCGTCTCTCAGCCTCCTTATAAAGCTCCAGCATCGCCACCGTTCGTACTTTTTCCATGTAAACGTTCCCATGATATTTAGTACCGGATAGACTCCTGACCTCGTTCAGCTTGGGGAAATGATGCGGTGTGCTACCTTTCACAACCTACATGTGGCTAACTAAATTAAGTTGCTCTTTCAATGATGAGGCGATAGTAGAACTTAAAATATAAAGAGAGTTGATTAAATACCTAATCAAGTTGTTGTATTGACGAGGTAGTAGAAAGATTATTGTCTATCGAGTTAGACTTATCCATGTTTTTTGTTACCTACAAAACAAAAATATAACATATAAATTTCACTATTTATGAAGGTGATGAACAAAGACAAAAGGCGGGTTAAACTAGATGTATTTTTCTAACCCCGGCTACATTCTGTTGAATTTTACGATCACGAGCCAGGAAAATGTGGCTTTCAGGCCATTGGACAAAACCGTTAACCGCATCTGCCAGAATTTGAAGTTCGTCGCGGACTGGAACGGGCAGTTTACGGGTTTCATAGCCCTTCGCGACCTCCACTATCCCCACTTTTGCATGCTTCGACAAGAGTGGTACGCCATGAACCAAGATGGTTTCCGCTGAGTCATTGGGCTTTGGGTGTATGATGAAATCCCGGGCAGCACGAACCACATCCTTGGATGAAGGGTCGGTGAGCATAACTACCCGCTTTTTTGTGGCCTGAAGATTACACATTATTTACTAAATACCAAAATATAATAGATATCATAAATGATCTATATTGAGTATATAATGTAATGTTAGTTACAAGTATTTATTGTTGGTGGGTAGGCTATTATACTTGAACATGTCCAGACCAGATTTAGCACTGACAGCATATACTAACTTCTTATATTCTACATACCTCATTATTGTCACCCGTCTTCTCAGCCGGCTCCTCAAGTTGCGTCCCCTTTTCAGAGTTATTTACCTTATAAAATTAATTAAACAATCAAAGGCATGCAATGGCTGCTGGAAAGAACAAATGCAGAGGTTCAAAATGGTTAAGTCGTATTTACCTTATCGGCTTGAGGTATCAAAACCTCAGCAGCATTAGGTACCTCACCCGTCTCCTCAAGTTGCGTCCCCCTTTCCGACTCATTTACCTAATAAAATAAACCAATCAAAGGCATGGCTGCTGGAAAGAACAAATGCAGAAAAAAAAAATCATATTTACCTTATCGGCTTGAGGTATTAAAACCGCGACAGCAGTAGGTACCTCACCCATCTTCTCAGCCGTCTCCTCATGTATTGGCAAGGTAGTAGTGTCTGCCTCTTGGCAAATCTGTTGCACTACCTCACCCTTTTTAATGACATCCTCCATCATCTTCAATTCTTCTTCGGAAGGCTTGCCTCCATAATTCATCTTCAGTATCACGGAGGCCAATAACTGAACCTGCACGCCCAAAATGTAGAATCAGCATTTTGTTAAAACAATAACATGTGAATTTTAAATGACAATATATAACAAATGGTACCATGTCAGCCTTCCCCTTATTTTTCTTGTTCTTGTTCGAGCTAGTTGTCCCATAATATTTCGTGACTCCGACATGTAATGGGACGCCCCTCAATCGACTTGGATGCTCGGGACGGCCGATCGCTCTAGCAAGAACGTCGTCACGACCACTCGGAGTGAATTTCCCTTCCGCAACCTCCTTCAGAACATTCTCCTATAATATATTAAATAAACTTAATTTAATTTTTGTTACTAAAATAAATAGATAGTTAGACCTACAAGAATTGAACAATAAAGTTATTAAAAACCCGTCTTAATAAAAATAATACTTACTATGTTGGCCAAGACTTCCTGATCATATTCGTTACATGTTCGGGATCCTTTAGGCGTGTGCCCTTCTTTATAAGTTACGTGCCGATTAAAGTCGGTCACACCCTTTGACACCTACACGTTAACTCAAACATAATATATGTATACATGTATATCAAGTCCAAGTATGATTAAAAAAATCTAATATATAGATGCTACTTACGAGATTTTCTTCTATCAATCTGTAACCGCCTCGAGAACCATAATATACCCCCCGCTTCTGTGAGATGTTAGCACGATTTCTGGCGCTAACGCTCTTCAAATCATATAAAATCGCAAGTAGATGAGACAATTAGAAATTATAGATACAAGTAGAGTTTTAGAAAAATGTAACCTGAAACTTTTAGAAAAATGTAACCTTAAGTAGAGTTTTACAAAAATGTAAACATATGACATGGAT
>JAIUZE010021337.1:0-21165 GCA_022085475.1 Heliosperma pusillum | reverse complement strand
CTCCGATCGAATTATTTGGTCCCACTCGTTATCAATGGGATCAAGGATACTTTCAGCAAGAAATATACCGAAGAGTAAGTGCTGGGCTATCTGAAAATCAAAGTTTATCAGAAGCTTGGGCAAAAATTCCTGAGAAATTAGCTTTTTATGATTACATCGGCAATAATCCGGCAAAAGGGGGATTATTTAGAGCGGGCTCCATGGACAATGGCGATGGAATATCTGTTGGATGGTTAGGACACCCCATTTTTAGAGATAAAGACGGACGTGAACTTTTTGTACGCCGTATGCCTACCTTTTTTGAAACATTTCCGGTCGTTTTGATAGATGGGGACGGAATTGTTAGAGCTGACGTTCCTTTTCGAAGAGCGGAATCTAAGTATAGCGTCGAACAAGTAGGTGTAACTGTTGAGTTCTATGGTGGTGAACTCAACGGTGTCAGTTATAGCGATCCCGCTACTGTAAAAAAATATGCTAGGCGTGCTCAATTGGGTGAAATTTTCGAATTAGACCGTGCTACTTTGAAATCTGATGGTGTTTTTCGCAGTAGTCCAAGGGGTTGGTTTACTTTTGGACATGCTTCTTTTGCCTTACTCTTCTTCTTTGGCCACATTTGGCATGGGGCTAGAACCTTGTTCAGAGATGTTTTTGCTGGTATTGACCCCGATTTGGATGCGCAGGTAGAATTTGGAGCATTCCAAAAACTTGGGGATCCCATTACAAGAAGACAAGGAGTCTAATAGAAGATTTTTCCTATATTTTTGGTGTGATTTGATATAGGATACTAAAAAATCTTGATTGAAATTACCGCCCTTTTTTGTTTTGACTTTTTCTTTTTATCATTATCGGGAAAATAATCTCGAGTAAACAGTTATGGAAGCTATAATTGTAAACCACAATCAAATCTATGGAAGCATTGGTTTATACCTTTTTATTAGTCTCGACTCTAGGAATCATTTTTTTCGCCACCTTTTTTCGGGAACCTCCTAAAGTTCCAACTAAAAAGGTGAAATGATTTTTCATTAGCTCAATTGAAGTAATGAGCCTTCTAATATCACTAATATCAGAAGGCTCATTACTTCAACTAGTCCCCGTGTTCCTCGAAAGGATCTCTTAATTGTTGAGAGGGTTGCCCCAAAGCGGTATATAAGGCATACCCAGTAAAACTTACAAGTAAACCAGATATAAAGATGGCGACTAGGGTTGCTGTTTCCATTATTATAAAATCTCAAGGCCCCAATGGATCTAGGATAAAATCATTTATTTACAATGGAATAGTATACAAAGTCAACAGATCTCAAAAAAAAAATAGGATTTATGGCTACACAAACCGTTGAGGGTAGTTCTAGATCTCGTCCAAAACCAACTACCATAGGGGTTTTATTGAAACCGTTGAATTCGGAATATGGTAAAGTAGCTCCTGGATGTGGAACTACTCCTTTGATGGGAGTTGCAATGGCTTTATTTGCAATATTCCTATGTATTATTTTGGAAATTTATAACTCTTCCGTTTTATTAGATGGAATTTCAATGAATTAGATCCATAAGAATAAGGTAATTCAAAAGAACCCAAAAGTTCTATCCTTTCAATAATCAATTCAATAAAAAGTGCATTTTATGTTTAGGGCTACGCTTTGTATTTTTAACGCCCTTTTTGGCAGTTCAATCGCCGAATTTCTTTCTTTCTGTATTTCTGGAATATGAGTGTGTGACTTGTTATAATTGATCCTATTGATAGTACAGAGAAGGGGTCTGTCATCTTATCCTGATAGAGATGGTTCTCGTTCGTCGGATATATTTTTTTTGTATCTGGAACACGGAATATCTAAAAAAGATGAAGAAATCTTTGAACTATGATTCATATTTATTTAATATTCAGACCTCGCGATCGGATTCAATCAAAATTTTATTTTCAAAAAAAAATATAAATCTAAATATTTTTATTCTTTTTATTTTTATTTAAAAATTAATAAAATAAAGAATAAAAAGAATAAACAGACAATTTTTTTAGTATTTTTTTTTATACCGCTTCTATTGATTGAATAAGTGATGATCCAATGGTTCTTACTCAAGGAATCTTTGGGATTAGCTTTTAGGTTTTTGGTAGTCATCGTGGTTATAGTATGAATCTGGGGTTTCAATCAATTCATAGGGTCTTAACAAGAAAAATGCCTATCACTGATAAAAAAGTCAAGCCACATAACATAAATAAAAAACAAAGATAAAAAATAGGAAAAGAGAATATTCAAGAGGCCTGTAGGAACAATTAACAGAAAGATGGATGAGCCGACTTGATATATTGGCATTATCGCCGCAAAAACAAAAACTTTACTTTCAAATTTATATTCGTTCACATCTTCCTAAAATAAAGAGATTTAGGAACTTTAACCTTTATTTGGGTGTGTTTGCTTCAGCCGTACGAGAAAAAATTCTCATATACGGTTCTTAGGGGGGGGGGGGGGCTTTAAGCGCTTTACCTATCTCAATAAAGTCTATAATTGGTTCGAAGAACGCCTTGAGATTCAGGCGATTGCTGATGATATAACTAGTAAATATGTTCCCCCGCATGTAAACATTTTTTATTGTCTAGGAGGAATTACGCTTACTTGTTTTTTAGTACAAGTAGCTACGGGTTTTGCTATGACTTTTTACTATTGCCCAACTGTTACGGAGGCTTTCGCTTCTGTTCAATATATAATGACGGAAGCTAACTTTGGTTGGTTAATACGATCAGTTCATCGGTGGTCGGCAAGTACGATGGTTCTAATGATGATCCTGCATGTATTTCGTGTGTATCTTACCGGTGGCTTTAAAAAACCTCGCGAATTGACTTGGGTTACAGGCGTGGTTCTGGCTGTATTGACCGTATCTTTAAAAAACTCTTCTTATATAGGGAGAAATTCGAAGAGTTTTGGAATAATTCGAACACGGAAAGAAATCTAAAAAATATCCCGGAAACAGGAAAACATAGCTGGGGAAGAGGCGCAGCAGGCACTGCGACTCTTGGAAGAGGCGCAGCTCCTGCTGCGTCATTTCCCGAGTAGTTTCCTACTTTGAAAGAAAGATTTACGCGTTTCTTTATGGAATTGCGGTAGATTTCGAATTCTTTCTAAATAAAAAATCTTATTTTACCGAGAAAAGATAAATTTTGAAACATTAAAATATTCAGAATATTCTCGAGCGTTCAGACACGGTTTTGAAAAACGGATTATAGAAAATGAAGCGGTTTTTGACCCGGACTCCAAATAAACTTTAATGACTGTCAAAACGACCGTATCAGCACGTAGATGACGACCAAGGGGTACACACAAGTGTTTGAGCTATCACTTGACGATAAACTTACGAATTGTCATAAATCGTTTCGCATACCAAACATGCGGCCTAATCATCACTGGGTAGTTGGCGGAAGGTGTAGATTCGAGGTATGTAAGGAGCCCCCACTTTGACTGAGGCTTGGACAAGGCAAAAGTCAAAAGTATAGCGTATCAGGTCAATCGAAGTTTACAACCTGACGACTATGGCGACGCGAGGCGGTTCAAGGGGTCTGAACCAAGGACCTGTCATCGGGAACATTTTAAAGTCTGTCGACAATGACGAAAGTTCGCCAGTCATAAGAAGGAGTCATACCTGAGAATCTTCTTATGAGGTTGCGATGTGAGGCTCGCCAGCCGTTGCATTGAGCGAGTAGTGAGGCTCGCCAACCGTTGAGTAGGGGTATGTAATGAAGTTCTCCAGCCGTTGAAAGGGCGCATGATTAAGCTCGCCAGCCATTGAAAGGGCGCGTGTTGAAGCTCGCCAACCGCTGAGGGTAAGGTGCGTAATGAGGCTCGTCAGCCGCTGGGGATAAATATCATATGTGAGAATCAGCCTGTCTCTGTCTTCAGGTGAACTCTCGTTGGGGAAAAGGCGCGTGGTGAAGCTGGCCAGCTGCTGAAAGAGGTGCGTAGTGAGGCTTGTCAGCTATTGAAAGGGCATGCTGTGAAAATCTTCCTGCGTCTGTCTTCATGCAGACTCTCGTTGGAATAGAGCGTATGTGAGAATCTGTCTGTGTCTGTCTTCAGGCGGACTCTTACTGGGGAAATACATGTTGAAGTATAATTTTGTTGTATAAAGGGTGTACCTAATGAGGCTCGCCAGCCGTTGAGTGGGCGCGTGATGAAACTCGTGAGCCGTTGAAAAGGCGCGTGATGAGGCTCGCCCGCCGTTGTATGTGATATTTTCCTGCTAGGGACATGTTGTGAGAATCTTTATGCGTTTGTCTTCAGGTAAACTCTCGTTGGAGAAAGATAAATATTGAAAAGGATTTGGGCCCACAAGCAACAAACTTATAATAACCAAACTCCTAAGTAGAGCTCTGTTGGGGGCAAGGGCGCAACAAGAGCTTCAACTCCGTTGGGGGTTGCTCGAAATCGCTTGAAAAATTGCTAAGGATTGCTTTATATTGCTTGAAATTGCTGAGGATTGCTTGACATTTCTTGAAATCGCTGAGGGTGTCTTGACATTGCTTGACGTGCTGAAACCGCTGAGGATTGCTTGACGTGCTGAAACCGCTGGATCGCTTGAAATGACCAACGGTGAGGAACAGAAGATCCAGGGTTCTTCTTACAATGTCTGTAGGAGATCGAGGTGGCGGGCGTCAAGCCCTCAGCTTACCTCGAGGTGCTGGTGTGCAATTTTCCAATTTTGGCTATTCCATAGGAATGCAGGTGGCACTGTCTCGGTACATAGCGTTATGGAGGGTGGAAAATCGCCTGAGGGCTACCGCCCTTGAGACACTCGTAGGTGGTCGGGATCGACAGGTATGAACCTCTCGTTCCTTGTTCATTTTGAAGAGAAGTGATTTCTTTGCAGAGAGTCTTGGAGCGTGAGCTAGCAGAGTCTCGGAGGGAAATATCTTGTTTGTTGAGAGAGCTAGAGGACAGAGACACTAAGATATTCGCTCTCGATACTCTAGCTGAGCTTGGTTATGAGAATTAGTTTGTCTTGTTGTTTTGTTGTTGGTTTGTACACTTTGGTTTGTTTTTTTTTGCAGATTTTGGATTTTGTCTAGGGCGAGAGCTCACATTTTTGAATTTTGGACTTTGTTTTGGATTGTGAATTTGGATTTGCTTTCGGGATTTGCTTTTGGCTTTGGCTTTGTCTTTGTCTTTGGCTTTAGTTGGGCAAGAGCCCCCAATTTCTGAGTTTTTGTTTTTGGTGAGAGCCCCCAGATTTTGGATTTTGACTCTGTCAAGGGCGAGAGCCCCCAATTTGGTGTACATGACTCTTTTAGTTGCATTTAATGGCCTGAGTGTTTCTGATCCTGAGTGTTTTCTGTCCCTGCAAGTTTTCTGAAACTAAACAGGTTTGGTAGACGACGGTTTTGCCGTCATGCTGCCGAAAATCACATCACATAGAAATCACATAAATTACATGTTTGCACATTGGTGGCCTAAAGTGACGCAAAACGAAAGATTGGAAAAACACAGTTTTGTAAAAGAAGAAATTTATATTTGTTGAAAATGTGGAAAGAAAGAAGAGTGAAACGAGTTCCCTTAACATGTGTGCTCATTTGCCCGCGATGTCAACTTTGTGTCCTGAATCCGAAGAGGATTAGAAAATCCAAGGTTGATATCATTGTCTAAGCTGTCTTAGCACATGCTCATGCTTGCGAAGGTGAGAAGCTGAGGATTTAGATGACATGAGGATATCCAAATGTCAAAATGCAAGATCATAGTGACGTTCAATCTTAACTGGCCAGGGGCCGGTTTTATTTCGTGTCGCACGAGCGACACTTGGGCTACACGAGGCGAGTTACTTTGTTTATTCTTGAGAATTTGGATGAGTTCTGCCCTTTTACAGTAACAAGCTCTGCAAATTACGCAAGACTAATGCTATAGAAACAAAATACTTTTGTGACCGTATAAACCTAGTGTTATCTCTCTCACTCACCGGAAGTTCTAAGGTGTTAGAAGACACTGGAGATCTATGTTATCTCTCTCACTCACCTAAATGAATGAAAGGATCGTCCCAAAAGGTATGGAGACAATGTAACTGTGAGTCGATTCATCTGAAATTTGTGAAAAGATGACTACTTGAAAGGTTTTGTTTTGTTTCGGATCTTTTTTATTTGAAGAGACTTCTGATCTTGTGCATTTTTTGAAATTGCTCGAGACTTTTGTTGGACTGTTTTCGGGGTTTAAAGTCGTCGTTTGGACTGTTTTTTGGCTTGAAGTCGTTGTTGGCTTGAAGTCGTTGTTGGACTAACGTCGTTGTTGGACTATTTTTAGTGTGGAAGTCGTTTTTGGACTGTTTTTGTGTGGAAGTCGTTGTTGTACTTTTTTTGTGTGTGTGTTTGGATTTGTTTTGTTTGAATTTGTGAGAATTTAGGCACGATTGAACTAAAAAATTGTTTTGATCCTCAGATGAGGGTATCAAAATGTTTGGCATAGGATGCAATTTCTAGTAGTCATATAGGATCTGGTGAATCGGGTAGAAAGATGGGGTCTCCAAACCTAACGGTCACCTAGAGACACGACGATCAAGGAATTTTCACACCACAAGATATGGACAAGGTGGTAAATGCACGCCCTCGTTAAGGCTTATTCTAAGAGGTCGAGTGATCTACACTGCTAAAGAGATATGACCTAAAGTATTTCAAGTCTATTCTACTAGTTAAGGGTAAAAAGTAGAACAAGTGACTATTAAAAAGTTCATGTGCTCATTTATTTAGTTTTGTTCAAAACTTGAAAAAGACGAGGATGGTCCTATTACAAAGGTTAATCTAGTGAAGACAAGTAGCCGCTTCAGATGTCGTCTTCAATTCTTTTTCCTAGCACAATTAAGTCTTTGAAAGACTTTATGTTCTGGTACCTCAGATGGTTTGCATAAATAGGTCTCAAGTTAAGTTGTTCACGAAGTTTTTCACAAGAGTGGCTTCATCTGGGCGTTCGACAAGTTGTGTGTTAGTCTTCCTCCAACTACTTAGGAAGTCGGTGAAAGCTTCTTTCTCATTTTGGTTTAGAACCTCTAGAGTACGCATATTGACATGAATCTCAGCATTGTCTGTGTACTGTTTGGTGAACTCGATTGCGGCATCATCCCATGTTACAATTTTCTTGTGTTCTAGAGAAAAGAACCACTGCTTAGGAATGGTGTCGAGAGATGAAGGAAAGATCCTTAGCAACATCTCATCTTTGATGCCTTTGATAGACATATAATCTTTGAAGGCACGAATGTGATTCAAAGGGTTCTCGTGCCCCTTGAACTTTGGGATGTCAGTCATCTTGAAGTTGGTTGGCAGTTGAGTATTTACCGCTTCATATTTGCGGTTATTCTCCCTATAAATATCATCTCCCTTGAGGTACATTATTTGCTCCTCCAGGTACTGGAGTCGCTTTTCCGCCCCAGTAAGAACTGGTAGGGGATTGACTTCTGGTTATCCCACGCTAGCATCAGGAATGTTTACGGGAGGAAGCCTAGCTTCCATGGCAACAATTCGGCCTTCAATGGCATTGAGGGGAGCATAAGCTTGGTCTTGACTTAATTACTTAGAGACGGATGAGCGCAACTAGGACTAGATCATTACCATTCGGGTTTTGTTCGGGGTTGCTGAACACTTGCTTGACTAGTTCCACGCATCTTGGAAACAGTGGCAAGAGACCGAAAACGGATCAAAACACGATCGACCATTCTAGCCCACGTAATAAAAAAGACTCGACTTGTGAAGTGGAAGTGTGCCACTGTGTTGAAGTGAGTTTTGAAAATAACTAGTTTTGAAATGTTTGTCCTAGACAACCGCAATGTGGTTGTAGGAGTGATGACTCGAAGTGGAGAATGACTTGACTTCTGAAGTAGGTGTGTGCCACTGTGCTAAGTGAGATTTGAAAATGATTAGTTCTGATATGTTTGTCCTAGACAACCGTAGTGTGGTTGTAGAAGTGATGACTCGGATTGGAGAATGACTCGACTTCTGAAGTGGGTGTGTGCCACTATGCTAAGTGAGTTTTGAAAATGATAAAATTCGAAATGTTTGTCCTAAGCAACCCTAGTGTGTTTTTAGTGTTGACTCGAAGATGATTTTGACTGAATATTTGACGGAGTTTTGACTCATTTTGCGCTATTTCAGGCCACCTTGAAAATGTTTTACCGATTTGAAAAGGATTTTGTTTTGAAAAGTTTGTCATGGTTTTAGTTTAAATGGTGACCACGTATGAGATATACACATTTATACATGCATAATAACGGTATGCTGAGTGCATTTAAAAGGGTTTTGACTTAAAGGGTGGGTTGCCATACCAAGCAATCAAATCCAAGGTCTGTGAAGAGGTATGCGCCAAACATGAGTAAGGCCGGTTCCTAGTCCATTTCCTCGAGTTGTGAAAGCCCTTGGTGCTAACATGAGTACACACCGTGGTATGGTTGACGTCAATTGATATCCATCCTTAGGTCCAGATAAGAAATTGGACCGTCCAGACAGGACAATTGGTCGAAAGGATTGGGTTAATTAGGCCAAGGAAAGCCGAATAAAACAACCTAGGAAGGTCAAGTAATGAAAACTGACAACTGTTTCATACATACTATTCCTTAACCTTCATCAAGTTTCACCCTGCGAACACGTAAGTGCATTCCCAGCGGAGTCGCCAAACTGTGATACACGGGTTTTGCGGTCCTTTCCAAAATGTGGTGCACGGGGAACCACAGATGGAGAAACGAGGGACGGGAGTAGAAATACGCATTTGTGGAGTCGCCACCAACTTTTGTGAGAATTTGGAACCGTTCGAATACTTTATGCTATGTCAAGACACAAAGTAATGACATGAACACTAAGAACTCGTTACCCATAGTATTCTATGTCTAGAATGACTCTCGTGGATGCCAATGAACACGGGTGCTCACGGAGATCTGGAGTGGGTAAGGGTACGTATTATGAAGTTCTTTAATCGAACACCTAATCCCGCCCGCCTCGACAGCGGCCTCTACTAATGTCTAGAGAAACTCTTCTGTACTTGATATGTTGTCGGTTAAATGCATGCTATGCAACATCCACGTTTTAACCCAAGCATGTGAGCTTAGACTATGTCGGTGAAAATGTAATTTAGCACTCAATTATGTCGAATTAGGAATTTAGAATTGATTAGTACTCGTTGGTATTTACGATTAATTATCGATTTTATGACTCGAGTGTAAGTGGTTTAATTAATTAAATTACAAGACTATAAAAGAGGCAAAATATTTCTCTATAATTCCTGATTGTACTCCTGATATTTTTCACCAAGAACAAATGACTTTGATAATACGATGTGTGAATATGTCAAATGAAAATATTAAAATTGAAGAGTATTTTTTAGAATTTTTGGAGGTGACTGATACAACAGGATTAAGACTTTTTATTGAACTAAAAAAGGTTTTAAAGTCTCTTGATCTTAATACTGATGATGTAAGAGGTCAAGATTATGATAATGGCTCCAAAATGAAAGGAAAGAACCAAGTTGTACAAAAACGTTTACTTGAAGTTAACCTGAGTGCATTATATATGTCTTGTGCTTGTCATAGTTTGAATCTTTCTCTTAGCAATATGGCACATTCTTGTACAAGAGCCGTTTCATTTTTTGGTATTGTTCAACGCATATATGCATTGTTTTCTGGTTCCTAAAAAAGATGGAAGCTTTTGGCTACTATGTTCCTGAATTTACTTTGAAATTTTTATCTAATACTCGTTGGGAGAGTCGAATTAATACTGTGAAAGCCATTAGATTTCAAGCACGTCAATTAAGATTGGCTTTGTTGGTTTTATATGAATCTTGTGATAATGATGCAAAGTCAAAGAGTGAAACTGAAAGTTTGTATAATGCACTTGGGAGCTTTGACCTTTTTCTTGGAATGATTATTTGGTATGAAATTTTATTTGTCATAAATAAGGTTAGTAAGAAATTACAATCTAAGTCCATGTGTATTGATACAACCATAGTACTAGTTGAAGGTATAATGTCATATTTTGAGAAGTTTAGAGTTGATGGCTTCCTTTCTTGTATGAATATTGCTAAAGATATTGCACTTGATAAGGATGTAAAGCCTATTCTTCAGACAAAACGTCGCATTATTAGAAAATGACATTTTGATGAAACTAATGAAGAAGATGAACAAAACAAATCGCCTGAAAAGTATTTAGACTTGAATATTGTTTGGTGGTTGTTGATATGGCAAGTTGATTTAAATGACCTTTACTCAGAATCGCCTGAAGAAGTATTATTAGAAAATGACATATACATCGTATGTTGATTTAAATGACCTTTACTCAGAATTGAAAGTGTTACAGTTTACTTTGCCAAATACATTACTCTCAGCTACTGAAATTCTTGAGTTCGTCAAATGTGCAGATTGTTATCCAAATGCTTCAATCGCATATAGAATTTTTTTAACAGTTTCGGTAACCGTGGCGTCTGCTGAAAGTAGTTTTTCATAGTTTAAGTTGATCAAAACCTACTTGAGGTCGTCAATGTCGGAAGAACGCTTGAATGGTCTTGCAATGTTATCAATCGAGAAAGAACTTTTGGAAAACATCGATGTTGATGTTAATATTAATGACTTTGCATCTCAAAATGCGCACAGATCGCGCTTTTTATGATTTTTTTATACATATATAACGTGTATTAGAAAATCCCCTATATATTAAAACACAAACATTTAAAGCCTCCACATTAAGCTACCTCATCATAACAAAGTAATGGACCCCACTTTTTTACCTCTATTACTTTATTTTTTTCATGTGTATCATTTTATTTTTACTTTTTCAAATGACCCAAATAAACTCAAACTCCAAAAACCGATTGAAAATATTTACAGATTTTTTTATAAAACGTAAACAAAAAAGTATGCGTCGTTGACATTTTTCCTACTTTCCCAACTTTAGCCTTAACTTTTAAATTTGATTCCATCCGCCTCAGTCATTTTTTAAAACTTTATCTTATATATTGTAATAAAATATACACAAATAATTGAGACGGCGGAAATATTTCTATCTAATTTTTTGTACTATTTTAAATGAAAATCACAATAGATTACCAAAAATATAAATTGAAGAGATTACAAATTAAAAAAAAATTCAACAAATATAAATTATAACGCATAACGACAATGATTTGAAAAATTAATCTATCAACGATGATAATTCAAACTTCTATATTCAAATTTACTATAAAAAAAAACACTAAAATTTGGGCCAGGCATAAATACCCGTCTAATACCAGACTTGGACGTGAATATTCATGCCTGAACTTTGACCAAGAATTATTGTTTGTAAAATATATTGGTTAATTTCATAAATTTCACCCAATTAGATTATGAATGTTTTATTAATAATATCTTTACTATTTTTTCATAAAAACACCCCGTGCAGTTTTGCACGGGGTTAAAACTAGTTATACTTTATTTTAATTGAATTGAACTTTTTAAAAAGTCACCATTTTAGCTTTTTGCTTAGGGCCTCAAATTGTTTAGGACCGGCCCTAGGTTGATGCTTTCAAACATACATCTGTAGCGACATACGTACATCTCGAGATCAGTATGTTTCTTGACTCCTTGAAGAAGTTGTAACGATTTGAACTTCTATGAAACATAACAGTCATATAAGCCTACAAAAAAAAAACAATTCACCCAGTTAACTTTCCAGTTACATACACACTCTCGCTCCAACATTTTATATCAAGAATTCAAGCTGCATCTATCATGACTATAAGAAAAATAACAATCCTTTTTTCACACAATGTTCTTCCAGCCAAACTATCAAAGAGAAATATCAATTAAAAGCAAAAGTTAAATTAAAAGTTGTTGAAAACAGCTTAAATGGGAAGCAATTTTTTTGTATATTTTGGTATTGCTGATAAATTTTCCTACAAATTGAGTTTCAGCCAAAACGGGTTATTTAAAGATAATTAATCGTGATCTATGTTACACGACACTTTACTTTGTGTAAATAAAATTAACATTTATTTGTCTTTGATTAAAATAATCCTCACAAATAATATAAATTGGCAAACAAATGAATGAGACGGAGAGAGTATAACACTACTACAAATGAGCACTTGGGCCACGACCAAAATTTTGGCGCAAGTGTTGAATTTCCGTGGCTAAAGTAGTTTGCTACGGGAAAACCTTTCGTGGGCCAAGTTGTCGTGTCTAACAAATAGCCACGAGAAAAACAATAACGTGGCAAAAATTTAATTTTTAGCCACATTCTCCCGTGGCTAATAACTCCCGTGGCCTATTTGATATGTTGTATAACAAGTTAACACCGTAGAAATCCTTGATTGACTGTATTGAATTTCATTCAAAGCTACAAATTAACTAAAGGTTGAAATGAAATAATTAATTAGATAATTATAATATTGAAAAGTTTACAAATTCTGTTACATGACTAACTTTCTGAACAACAATGTTTCTAGTTTTCACAAATCTTCCCCATATTTTGTGTGAATCCCAAATCTCATTGGATTCAGAATTGGTTGTTTTGGGCACTAATATTAGGATAAAACAAACGATAAGAAAAACGAAAACTAAGACATCATAAAAGATATTGCGGCCGAGTTGGCAAAATGCTAGTATTGAAAAAAAAACTCATAAATGCATTTTGCAGCAAACCTAGCAATATAGAGATCACGGGTTCTTTTTCGTTTAAATCTCATGGAAACGCCGTTTCGAGCCACCTGGTTGATGCTGTCAAACATGCATCTGCAGCGACATACGTACATCCCGGGATCAGTATGTTTCTTGGCTCCTTGAAAAAGTTGTAACGATTTGAACTTCTATGAAACATAACCGTCATATAAGTCTGCAAAAAAAAAAACAACTAAATTAGATACGAATAAACTGTTTACGGCTTAAAAAAGTTCATAATTTTTTTTTAAAATATGAAAGCGTATTTAAATTCTTTAATTTATCTAATTGTAAGAATAATCCTTAAATTTCAAAACTAATAAATGAGAAATGCTTAAAAAAAAAACTCAAAAAAAAAACAAAAATTACATAAGAGATAATCTCCGTCAAGCCTGCAGTAACAAGCAGTTCTTTTCTTCCCCGAAATCTCACAATTAGAAGCGATAGTATTCTGAAAAATATTTGGATGAAAAATATAAGAAGAGGAGCCATGTATAATGCTCGGGAAGATTGTTTTGCAAAAATAAATAGTAAAGGTCCATAAAATTGAAGGACCCCGATTAGTGAAAAAACGGTTATTTTACTTGAAACGATTGTGATAATTAAAGGTGGAAGGCTTGGTCTTTTTATCAAAGATGAAAAGACCAAAGATGAAAATGAGGTGGTTTGCATCTTTCTTTATCAAGATGGATTTTGGGGTTTTATGTAAAAAAAAGGGAAATAGTAAAAATCAAAGACAATAAAACCCCTACGGCTCCATACGTCACCCTCCACACCAAAGTTTGCCGATTAATTGCTAAGTAGACCACAAGAGTAGGCATGGACCCCCCAATCCATGATCCAAGATCATACAAGATAGGAAATACTTGTTAAACGTTTTAAAAAACCGCAAGAACAAAAATTCAACAAATCAATAAAAAAACAAACAGCTACATAAATTCAACAAATCAATGAAAAAACAGCACACAGAAATAGGGGCGGATCCAACGAATGGCTATTTGGGCTGACGCCCAATCTATTTTCTTAGTAAACATAAACACAAATACAATACTATGAATAATACATCAATGATCGCGGTTTGTCTTAATGGTAAAAAGCTTGCCTTTCCCTTAGAGGATGTGCGATCAAATCTTAGATAAGATTTTACTTTATTTTCTTTGTGTGTACCCTTTTTTTCAAGAATTTTATCTAGCCAAGTATTCATTGGCTAAAGATTGAAAGTTATTGTCCTCTTACTTTTTTTATTTATTCATTTTATTGATATTTTTTTAATTTTGGGTAATTCAAGCAATTTACTTTTTTATTTAATGATTTTTCACTTGTAAATGTATTATTCACACATGTTTTTAAATTCAAAGATTCTAATCCAAAGTGAACTAACAACACAGGCTCTTTCCTATCCTATTTGGATGAAAAACATATATCTTAATATCTCATCATTAGCTTTTCATTCTAAAGTTTTTCAAATTCAATCAATCATGCATTGATAAGTGAGAACTACTAAGAAATATGCATAAGAAAAGCAATCACACTTACTTAGATAAGCTAGTAAAGTAGACGTTATTCAGAGAAATCAATGTATAGTCGATGATTAGAGATGGTAAATAAAGATATCAAGGTTTGAAATATACTCACCCGACTAGAGACTCTGATTCCTAAATTAATGATAACAAACGCGGTTATGTCGATGATAGTGCTTGGTAGCCACACTAGCAGTCCTATCCCAACTAACATCAGCAAGAGAGTGACGAGTAATGTCGGCTTCATGCCAACTCGTGAAAACAGTTAGAGTGCCACAACCACCGCTACTAGCTGTGTGAGATGTTGGGATGACATAAGGAGATGGAGCCGGATGTCGAAAAAGTCGCAGTAGTTGTTGACCTTTGAGTGTGCACGCCGATACCAAAGAGTTGGTGCGGCTCTTTTCATCAACCTGTATGTTCCGACTACTTTTCCTAAATAAAAAAATATAAAAAGTTAGTTTTTTACACTGATAGATCAACAACTCTATAAGCATACCTCCTTGTCCTCTCTCTCTGTTTTTTACACTCCACTGTTTTCCCCCTTGCGTAACATTTTATTTCTTCCCTGTTTCTCACTTTCCCTTGACTATTTCTCTCCTTCCATGTTCATTTCATTCTGATTATGATAATTACAACGATGATTCGATGTTAATGGTGGAGCCTCAATCAAATATCGGTATACATGTATGAATCTTCATTACTCTAATTTGCAATTAATTTGTTTCTATATGCAACACTTACTCTTCTAGATAGTATACGATTAGCAATACTAGCAATCAAATCGAGAGTTTGGTTATATAGCTTGTGTGGTTCAGATGAAGTTTGGATACTGAGAGGTAGACCTGGCAAACGGGTCAACTGGGTCGGGTTCGGTCGGGCCAGTTCGGGTCGGGTCAGTTCGGGTCTCTCGTTGATTTCGGGTTAATTCGGGTCGGGTCGGGTCATTTCGGGTTTCAGGTTTGTTTCGGGTTTGTTGTCGGGTTCGTTTCGGGTCAATCGGGTCGGGTTATTTCGGGTCGGGTCATTTTCGGGTCAAAGAATAAGAGACAAAAGGCCATTTTAAGTCTTTTCGGCTCAATAAAGTTATGTTTTGTCGGGTCATTTTCGGGTTGAGTGGTTTTGGATCGGGTTATTTTCGGGTCGGGTCAGTTACGGGTCAAGAAAGATCGGGTCATGTTCGGGTCGGGTCGGGCCTAATCGGGTTTCGGGTCACATTTGGGTGTTGTAGTTCGGGTCAATTTCTGGTCACGGGTCGGGTCATTCGGGTCGGGTCAATCGGGTCGGGTTGCTTTTGCCAAGTCTACTGAGAGGTGAAGTTTTGATTAGTTATTACGTTCATTTCATCACACATCAATGAGAGATGAAGTCCGGATACTGAAAAGTGTTACCATTAAAGTTGAAACTACAGAATGAATTTAGGCCGATGTATTCTATGCCTCCTGTTAGTTGTTCAGACTTATCTTATTACCAAACTAGTTAGTTGATTTTTAATCTAAGTAGTAATTAGCTTGAGTTTTGTGCAATTTGTTATCTTTTATGTACATAATAGTATTGCGTCTAATCCTCTGGTCCTTTGATATGAGACAGATTCTTCCACTGACTTTGACTCTGAAGAATAAGTTTGTACAATTGAATAAAACAGATACCCGATTCGCCATATTCGTGGCAAATTCGTGGCGCAAGTGACTTATTGCCACGGGAAAAGTATTCCCGTGGCATAATTTTTTTTCTATGTTAGTGAATAAATTTTTCCGTTGGCTAAGCAAATTTTAGCCACGAATTCTAAATTTCTGTGACATAAATCGTGGCGCAAGTGTCAAATTGTTATAGTGAGATTGTTTTTGCATGATCTGATTGTAGCATGGTTTAATTCCTTTTGTCTATGTGGAGTAGTGTATTGCGTACAAGTAATTTGTGTAAGAATAATGTACTCATGTTAAGCCGTCTTTGCTTTTCTAAGAGTTTGTACATATTAACATAATGTTCTCAATTCTACACCATAAGAATAATGGTCGCTGGTGATGAAATTGTTGTATTATGTAAATCACTCTTTGTTCGATGGTGTTTTGATAATTGATGGATGTTACCGGAACTAATAATCTTATATACTAACTAATTATATATTAGTTAATGTTTGTATTGTGAAAGTTATAGTAATATAGGTTGTGCTTGGTTAAATTTTTGGATATTATAATATTGATAAGTTTTAAGCCCATGCAAAATTGCTATTTATGCGGGGCATATGTAGAGAAAGAGTACTTCATGCCCGCACTTGCCAACTTCAAATACATAACCACATTTATACCTCCGTCGTAGCGAGTGAAACTTTTTTTACCATCCTCGCCTGACGTGTCAGAATTAACAATTGCATCACCTTGCGGATACCCGATTACAACCCCTATTGTTAAACAATTACCCATTTTGTAAGTCGTACGCCTATTTATTAGAAATTCAATTTGGTTTTGTGGAAATTAAACTAAAATAAATTTTAAAGATTTCGGTATTATCAAGTTTATATTATTTGACTTCACAAAATCAAAAGCGTATAATTTTTTAATGTAAAAGAGTCCAGTAAGACTTGTAATTTCAAAAATGATACTTTACTTTGATTGGGTAAATATTAACTCTATAGAATAAAAACTTAAACATAAAACATTAATATACTAAGCTCCTGATTTTACTCCGATAATATCATCAATGCAAAATCTTAAACCAATCGGTCAAATCTCATTATTTACATCATCAATGAAAACCCATTTTTTATTTTTTTTTATTTGTGAATATCTGATATAAAAAAGAAGATTTGTGTTGGCATGTCTCAAAAGCTTGAATTTTAGGTTAGTATTAATTTTTTTATTTAGTTTTGCATTTTTTTAATACAAATTATATAGGTAGGTTGTATATCAAATATTAGTAATCTACACCCTTTCTACATAATTTATATTTAATAATCAAGTTTGACTTTCTAATTTTGCTTAATCATGAAAAACGAAAACTGTAATTTATTATGAATAATTTATGACATGTTATTTTAAACTTGTTTGATTTTTTAGATTGGAGATTTAAAATATTCAATTTAATAGAAAATTAGAAAAACAACTCGTACAATATAGTGCTGTGAAAATATTGTATTTAAAATGTATCTACATTTCTAACTTTTTTCTTTTAATTACTCATAATAAAATGTATCATTGAATTAATGGACAATTTTTTTAATATGTTTTAATACTATTGTCTATGAATAATAAATTGTTGAAAGAAATTTTTTTTTGATGCCTTGCCGAATTTTTTTAAGTTGCTATTAAATTATTGTTTTTGAGCTACAATAATATTCTTTGTTGCCTTGCCGGATATTATCCGTCTTCAATGAGACTTACTAAACAAAAGGGCATTTGGTAAGTACGGAGTAAATAATTGCTGAAAATAGGTTGCTTTACATATAGTGGTAAATGCACGCCCTCGTTAAGGCTTATTTTAAGAGGTCGAGTGATCTACACTGCTAAAGAGATATGACCTAAAGTAATTCAAGTCTATTCTACTAGTTAAGGGTAAAAAGTAGAACAAGTGACTAATAAAAAGTTCATGTGCTCACTACTACAAATCCCTTATATTTAAGACGCTTCACTATCGACGCTTTAACGGAGCGTCGAACACATATTTCACTTTCCGTCTCATTTTGACGCCTTATAATGTCACGTGATAAATAACCGTATCTATTAATCAATATAGGCATGAGCGCAATTTTTAATAATTTATGAGCGCAATTTTTAATAATACTTGAGCGAAATTTTTAGCTTACCTAGAAATATTCCACCGCCAAACATTTTAACCCCACCGCCTAAACTCACATCTCCCATCTCCCATTTAATTCATTTCCATCATCTACCAAGCAACTGTTGCACATTTTTCATCTTCCATCTCTAATTATTCAACTCATTAAGACACAAATATTAGGGTTACGATTTAATTGGGATCAGAATCGTTCCAGTTACACACTTTAATTGACCAAGCAAGGTTAGTTTCTAATTTTAAGCATCAATCCACTTGATTTTAATTTGTTAAATTTCATTGTTTCATGATTCTATCTTGTTACACAGTAATATATAATTTTAATCTTAAGATTCAATGAATATATATGGCTATGTTATGCTCATGTATACGTTTTTTTAAAAATTGGTGGTCATAGAGATTGGTCTGCTGTGTTGCTCCATGTTGGATTACAATAATTAGGAGGTACTAATTAATTGATCGATGAGTTTCGTATAAGACGGTCTCATATCTGAGACACGTCTGAATAGTTGTGTTTTTCTTATCTAGTTAAATGATTGATTGGTTGAACCCGAACAATAAGTCATGCTTGTGACGGGGCGCCCCTTCACAAACTTGCGACGAGTCAAATCTCCCGAGTAAGTGGCAAAGCAAGTTGGGGGCTCCATTTGCACCCCACTTACCCCCCACTTGCTCTTTGTGAGGGGGATTTGACCCGTCGCAAGCTTGCGACGGGTCGGTCCGTCACAAATGAGAATTTGTGGACCCCGAATATTGAATTCCTTCGTCTTTCTATATTATTCCTTTGTATGTCTTCATGTAAATGTTGCTGGATGTGACTGATATTTTATTGTCCTTTAATGTTTTGTGGGAGTTTTCATTCGTATTTTTAAATAAAGATTGAGGGGATTGATTTCACTTCTTTACTGGTTGTACTTGTCAATTTTGTATTAAGGCTTTATGATATATTTTACATTCCTTCGTATTTTGCCAATTTTGTACTTCTTTAGTGGTTGTACTTTGTCAATTTTGAATTCCTTCGTATTACTAAATTTGTAGTTGTATAAATATCGTCATGGGCTGTTTACTTAATGGTCAACGTTTATGTATGTAAGATATCTTGATTAGTTGACAAAGATATTACTCGACCCATATTCTGATGCTAAGCTCCCTGTTTGGGTACACCATACTTTATCGTAAAAAATCACAAAGAAAGTAGTTTTGAATGAGGTATTATAAATTGTTGACAACTAGTAGCTTAACATCTCAAAATGTAAGTAACATTGTTATATACGGAGTACTTTTTTTAATAAGACTATCTAAATCATGTGACCAAAGCATAAAAAAAGAAGGCGACTTCATTAACTCACACTTGTTTGTTACTCTTGATTTATGTTCATTTGCGTAAGTTGATATTTATATTGTTGTATTTTTTTTAAGTATGGCTAAAACGAATTAGCATCATATTCAGTTATTTATCAGTTTGTTTCATTTCTTTTCTTACAGTTGAGAGCGAATTTCACTTGCAAGCTGATACGAAGGATCAAATTAGCCGCTTAAGCGAAATTTTGGAGGTGAGAATTCAAATTCTTGAAATAGTTCAGCTATTTATTATATTTTGTGTAGACATGAATACTAGTTGGATAAAATTGCCAAATGATCATGATAGATACATCGATGGGTGTTTGAAATTTCTTGAGTTAGCTAAAGAAAATCTCGTTGAAGGAAAAACAAAGTGTCCTTGTAAAAGTTGTAGACTACGTTGTTGGTTGACGCTAAAGGAAGTCGAGGAACATATTTTATTTAATGGTTTTTATCAAAGGTATACAAATTGGATATGGCATGGTAATGGGGATGTTCTTGATAATCTGCACGGGTTTGACGTTGGGAGCACCAGCAAAGGGTCACTTGTGGGTCGTGATGATATGAATGGTTTACTAAATGCAGCTTGCTTTGTTACTACTGATAATAATTATAATGAAAAAATAGATTCTAGTTGTAGTGATGAGTCTAATAATGATGATAATTTGGAAAGTGACCATGAGTATGATGATGACTACAATCAAAGCCGAAGATCAAACAACAGTGACGAAAATGTAAAATATAAGAGATTGTTATTAGCTAATTTGACCGAGACAAATGAAGGGTTGGTTAAGCAAAATCAAGATATAATGAGGATGTACAATAAGAATAATGACTTGATGAAGAACATCTTGGATGTTTTAAGTACCGGAACATCATCAACTGAGGTCTTAAATCTTGCAAAGTCTGTCTTACACGCAACTAATATAAAGGTACTACTTCACTTCACAGTACTGTCCTGTCACCATTTTTCTATCCAAATGTGAAGTCCGCTCCTACTAGGTATGGTTATATGATATAACCACTATTGTTGTTGTCCTCCGTCTAAACTATTTTTGCCTTGTCGAAACTCAAAATCTGCTACATTTTTTGTCATTTCTCGTCATACAATGGTCACATATTTGTTTACGGATGACCCTGACTTATTTATGAAAATGAAGCTATCTCCCTCTAAAAACATCACACACAGATATATATATTGCTTGCCAAAATCTGCTGAAAATCAGTTTTAGTTCGTCCTATTGTTTCTTATGATATTTTTACTTGGTACAAATATTTTAGGTAACAACATTCTTTATTTTTTGCAGAAGATGATAGTTGTTGTCTATGTTTGCGAAAATCTGATGAAATTGAGATATGTGCTGAAAGTTGCTTGTTTATTGATCAACCTATTGTTTCTTATGATGTTTTTACTTGTACAAATGTTATAGGTGACACCATTTTTTTTTTTTGTGGAGAAAATGATACTTGTTTATGTTATATATGTTTTATGTGGAGGGTGCGAACCAATAAGTTGATGCTAAATGAGAGCTCTTTTGCTTCTTGTAGGTTTCAGATTCTTCAAATGGTGCAGTTGCGCCTGAATGAGACGTCTTAGACTATAGATCATGATTATTTGCTAAAGCTGTTGTGGGTGGAATTATTTTATCGAGCGACTTTTTATTTTCAGTGACATTTGATACATTATTTTTAATTTGTATTTTTTATTTAAGTTCCGTATACTACGGTTTTTTATGCTTCATTATATATTATGGTAGAACGAATAATAAAATGTAATATATATTTGCTAGTTTTCTAAGTAATCAATTATATGCAATTTTGTTACAATTTGATCCCATCTTCGATTTTAAGAGCTTTAAATATATATATATATATATAT
>JAIUZE010021336.1:0-31720 GCA_022085475.1 Heliosperma pusillum | reverse complement strand
CGCAAGGGTTGTCACAAGAAGGAAAGATCCTGGTTGGGTTGCTGGCTCCAAAGGTCTGATACTCCTCCACTTGGTGATCAGGAAAATCACCTCCATACCCTCCAAAACTCTCGACGCCATAGTCGGTTCCACAGTAATCAAGTCCGGTTCGCGGCACACCTGCACCATAAGCAGCACCATACCTCCCCTCGGGCCAAGTATAGAAAGACGGGTGGGGGCCCTCGGGTCTAATCACACCTTGCCTAGCAAAGTGGTCATATATGGGGTGCAAAGCAAGCTGTTTGTCGGACTGAATTCTATTAACGGACAAGGTTAAAGCTTCAAACATGGCGGTCACATCGCCCGCAGCATGGGTCGATTGAGAGGATGATCCAACCTCAGGGCGGCGGGATCTAAGTTGAACAGGGGGGGTCAATGGGGGTAATATCCCCAACAAGAAGGTAGTAAGTAGGTCGGGGTAAGATAGCCTCACCCTCTTGAAGTGGAGGTCGATGCCGAAGAAATGGAATTTGCTCTACCTCGGCGGTCAATTTGACCGAGTCACGGCCAGCAATCCTCCAAATCATATGGGGGTGAGAAGCACGAAACCAGTTGAGCTGAACAAAGTATTCATAATCTAACCCATTTCCCATCTCGGTGGGAGGTGTAGTCAATGCCTGAAGGTTGGTGGTGGCTTGGTTAAAGCCACAAACTCGCATAGCTAGATGAGTAATAAGACCTCCATAGACAATGGCAGTGTTCTTAGGATTAATAGCTTTGGTCAACTGAACAGCAAAATGATACAGAACACTAATAGACCATGGTTCATCACCATTTACATTCAAAAATCCTCCTAACATTTCTAACTCTACTCGTCTCACCAAATGAGGTTCAGCACGACCCAAAAAGGTCCATCCCATGAATCTTTGCCAGATTCTAATGGTGGGATGATGGATATGTTGGTGTGGGACATGGTCCCAACGAGAGACAGGGTAAGTCGAAATAGCACTCCAAAGCAGGCTAACATCAAAGCCTTTCGGAGGTGAGGTAACAGTATTTTCAGTGGTGAGACCAAAATATCTAGCAAAAGTCTCTAAGTTCATATTAATCATCATTAAACAAGCGAAACCGAACTTGAGGCATAGTGTTTCGATTTCTAGACCGATGCAACTCGAATGAGCTCAAAAATTCAAGAGTTAATTGAGGGTAGGTCTCATAGCTAAAGTTCATGCTAACATGCATACCTAGACCCCTAAATAACACTTTAACATGCTCAAGAAGTTTCATATGCCTTAAAGAAGAAACATTGAGGAACTTGGTAGCCCTCATACCTTTGCTTTTAAGAACGCACCATTTTTGCCATTGCTCATTTGAGCTAAATTCTACATCCGGGAAGCTAGGATCATGCATAGCATTCCCTTGATTTTCGGGTTGTTCATTAGCATCAAGCATTTCAATATCTTCCTCTTGTGCTCTACTACTCTCTCCTTGAGTGGAGGTTCTTGCCCTCTTTGATTTCCTTAGTGTTGGTGCCATTTTCTACAAATAACTAGTATTAAAACACTTCATTAATAAACACAAGTGGATATCATAAGTGTTATAGAATACTAAGCCTTTAAGCACAAATTCAAGCATAGTGACCTTAGTAAAACATTGTCATGCTATATTTTGAGCACAAATGGATGACATTAAGCATAACAATATGTTACTAAGATGAACAACATATACTTAAATCATGAGTTTGGCTACTACCTAAAGGTACTAATGCTAACTTAACATGACAAGATCATAAGTGCATAGTATAAAGCATGAATTCAAGCATCATACTACCACTTAAGCATAAGTTGTTAACATATAGCAAAGATGAGTATCCTAATTAGCTAATGGGCATCCAAATCAAAGTAATCATCCTAATTAATCACTAAAATTCACTCTATAGCATGTAAGAATCATTAGAAATCAAATTTAAACAAGTTTTGCAATCAAAATCAAGAACCCCCAAATTTGAGTTAGGGTTTGTTCATGTTGGATTTCTGAAAAATATAGAGAGATTGAAGTAACTAAAGTAGAAATAACTTACTTGATGATGCTTAGAAATTGCCCTTGATGAACTTTAGGAACAAATTTTGCAAGAATAGACTAAGAATTGAAGGTTTTGAGAGAATTTTGAGCTTTGAAATTGAAAAACACGGGTATAAGGCAGCAAGCAAAGGGTAGCAAATGGGTTTTATAGAAGAAAATAGAGTAAAACACGAAACAGGCAATATACCCGATCGGTATGCATGGATCCGGTCGGGTAAGTTCGTTGATCCGGTTTTTGTTTCTTTTTTCTTTGCCACTTGCTCTTACTTTTGGGCTATGTCCTTGAACATACTTACTAACCTTAGTGATCTTGACAACTTGGGCCAAGGATAGCTCCTTCTTGTCTCAATAGGTCCTCCGATTCCAGGTACGAAAAACTATTGACGAAACACGCATAATAACAAGTAAAAATGAAAAATTGTTCCTAACTATTACAACACAAAATCCAAAAATAAAGTCCAAATAAAATAGTCCAAATTAAGATCATTGTCTAATAAATAAAAGAAAAAAAAATGCATAAAGAAAAAGAAAAGAAAAAGACGGGTTGCCTCCCGACAAGCGCATTTTTGAGTCATGCTAGACTTTGTTGTACTATCCCTCCTTAAGCCTTATGAAGGGATTTTAAGCTCCTTGTGAATTAATTGATAGGCTTTACATAGTGGTTTCAAAACCTTCGGTGAAAAGCGATGACAATCTCTTCCCACTCCATTGGTCTTGTGGCTTCCTTTAAACGACGGGTGAACCACCACTTAGCTTCTCCCTTTAGTGAATAAGGAAAAAGGGTTTCTCGAATTTCGTTTTGGGTGATTCCCTCCCTCATAAAGGTTCGACATAACTCACAAAAGGTTTGAAGATGGTGCGACGGGTTTTCGTTTGGTTTTCCACTAAATTGGTTACCCTCGATGAGAGCAATCAAAGTCAAATGAACCCTTAGGATCCCACTAGCGAGCTCAAAAACCCGGTACCTTGGATCTTCCCTTGTTAGTACCATTTTTGTCTACCTACAAGAAAAACACAAAAGAGAAAGTTAGTAACGATTTTTGGTACGGTTGCACCTAGAAAATGGTAGAATTGATAAACAAAAACCAACAATACATAGATAAACAAAACCGTGCTCCCCGGCAACGGCGCCAAAATTTGATCGGTTCTGTCGCGGTCCCGATACAAAAATAATTACCCGCACTTAGGCTAACAACATAAGGAATGTAATTAGGGAAGTAGGGTGTCGATCCTCAGGGAGTACGTGTTACCTATGAATTGCTATGGATTGATTTTCATTTAGGTTCGAGTCACTTTAGGTGTTTGTCTAAACTATTAACATAAAATAAAATGACAAGTATATAAATGACGATATGTAAATGACAAATATGTAAATTGCAAAAGAAAAACTCAGAACAGAAGACTTACCCGATCGGGTTGTCACGTACCCGATCGGGGAAACCCTCTGATCCGAATAACAACAACTAAATTCTATCTAAAGACGATATTTAAATGACAATATTGAAAGCCTAACTAACTAAACTAATAAACTAGATAATAATAATAAAGTAAACTATCTAAGAACGGAAATAGAAAGACGATAAAGTAAACTAACTAGATAACAATAAAATAAACTATCTAAAACGGTAAAATAAACTAACTAATCAAATTGAAATAGTGAAAGAGAAATACATGTAAAACTAATTAAAAGTCTCATAGATACCAATATTAGAATTACTATGATTGTCTAGGCCTTGTAGCGGTATATTCCTTCCGGATTCGTACCGACCTTTTAGTGGGTCCTAACGTCCTTTCGGCATGGTTAAGTCACTAGACCCCTATTGGTAGTCCTAATTCCCATCCCAACTCTCGTTATAAAGATAGAAATGACTAATACAAACAATTGTTTATGGCCACTAAACATAGTTATAGAATTTGACACGACCAAAGGAAGAAACAATTAGATGGTTCAATCGGTAACTACTCTTCTTTTAATTCATTTAACTCGTAAATCATTTCAAATATTACAACTCTATTTATTTTATTTACACAATGATAATTTTACAATATTAGAATTAATCTAATTTATGTGATTATGTGATTAAGTAAATTAATAAGAAAAAGATGTATGAAATTTGACTATGAAATATAAATACTAAAGTGGTTATGGTGACTATATTAATAATGATTCTAATGACAATCTTTAGGATTTTATGATTAGGTAAATTATAATGTGACATGCTAAACAATATTTTGGTTTTAACTAGATTAATTTTAGTTTGATTTCCTAACAACAATAATATTATGAAAATGATACTAGTGAGATTATAATTCATGATGGTCAAAATTGCATAAGTAAATCAAGGATAGAGAATTACCGTAATTGGAATACGATTATGTAAGAAATAAAGTAAAGAACAATTGTCTAACCCAATAACAAAAGCTATGATAACACTAGAGAAATACTAAGAAAACTATAATCTATAACTTGTAAGGAAGAAATAAACTACTAAATGTGTTATTGTATGAAAGTAAAAAGATGCTAAGATATATAAGATAATTGGATGATAGATATAAGATTATTAGATGATTATTGTGTGTGATGATCATTGGCTTTTATAGGGATGCATGGCTGCTGATCCCTCGTCCAAATTCGTACCCTCGTCAAAGCATTAATGCACACATTTAAGCTCGGTTGAAGAAGAGCCAAGTAACGTTCACTTGCAGAAATACCCGATCGGGTATTGGGTAATCCGATCGGGTTTTTGTGTAAGATGGATTTTCCGTCTTTTCATCTTAGGCACGGAATCCTATGCCTTGGTCTTGGTCAATGCACTACGGAATTGGGCTTGGGCTGATCTTCTCTTGACTTGGATTGAGGTTTCCTTTTAAAGTTCAAAGCCAAGATCCAAATCGAGTCCATTCGAGGAAGGATGTAGCGGAATCGTAATCAAATCGTGAACTGGCTATCATCAATTCCTTAAAAACTCGTATCATAGTGTCTTTGCTCCATAAAGTTGGAAAATATAGCATAACCGCTTCATTTCCTGTAAAACGAGTCAAAACACGCAAAACAACTAGAATAGCAATATTAGCTCGTTAATCACTTAACAAAGTGCATAAATCGTATAGAAATCGAGCTAAAACGGGGGATAAATCAGTACAAAATATCACTTATCACGCACTATTGTGGAAGACACCTACTCCAACAGGGGGACCCCTAAATATTAAGACTGATTGGACCAAGTCCTAGATGTTCGTATCTGTATAATCAATTGGATATCTTACCTTTCGATTTCGGAAGTGGGGCCGGAAAGAATCTTCTTCTTTATTTCTAGCTTATGGGGAATCTGGAGTGCTCGTAATCATTGCATCTTTCGAAATGTCTCGGCAGTCCCTTTGGTATGCATTTCTGATATTCAAAAGGATCTTAAAGACCTAAAGGAGCTCGCCGGAGTGAAGAATGAGAAGGGTACTACAAAAATTTCGAATACAGGGTGTCAAGAGAAATTTCTAACCCGAAAGATAAAAAATTATGAAAGTTACCGGTTTGTTGGAGCTCTGGGATGCTGATGTGAGTTTTACTTAACCTCGCAAGCGAATGAGTTATAGTTGGGTATTTCAAGGGTCGTATCCCAAGGGACGGTAATTATGGTTCTAAGGTGGTTTAATCAAATTCTAGTTTAGTTCTAGCTAAAAGCAAGTTGAAGAAGATTAATGATAAACAAGACTAACAAGAAGGCAAAGACGCGATTTAAAACAAAGATTAAAAGAAACTAGGGTGAATGAGTTCATTAATGTAAGGTATAAGTCAATTATGGTGGGAGTTAATACTAGTCTAATGATGAGTCTAGGCATGCCTCCACCTCTCGGTGCAAGACAACGGCAAGCCTCCACCTCTCGATGCGAGACAAGCCCTAGTCTAAGGTTCGATTGAGCTCTCGCCCTAACCTCCCCCTAAACAACCAACACACACACACAAATACAATACAAGTCTAAGCTCTCACTCAAACTAGTAATTAAACATGAAAAAGACTCAAATTACTCATTCAAGCATTCCAACAAACACCTTGTGTGCACAAAACAAGTAGACTACCAAAAGACTTAATCTTTATGCCCAATTACCACAATCGACCCATAAACCTACAATAAATCCCCCATCTACCCTAGTGATACACTACTCACTCATACTAATAAAGAAAAATATTAAAGATAGAGACTTTGATATCAAATAGACAAGGGAAGACATTCTCAACATCTAAAACTAATTAAACAAGCAAGAATAAGTAATTCAATGATAAGTAATGAAATAGAGATGAGGAGTATACCAAACTTGTGAGAAAGATTGAAACTTGGATTAATAACTAAATAAGAATATCTTCTTCTTCAAATTACAACCCAAAATATAAATAATAGCTAAAGAAAGACTAAATCTAAAGATAACTAAGTAGAAAACTAGAGTAATTAGTGCTAATTATCAAGGATTAAAGTAATGATTAGGAATATTGAAAGCTAAATCTAGGGTTTTGTGTCTAGGGTTGTGTGTACAAAATGAATTAGGAGAGGGGTATATATAGGTTGGTGGGATTAGGGGGTCAAAAGAAGAAGAGAAGCCAAAATGCGGACTGAGGGGTCCCAGCCGGCCGGCCGGCCGCCGGTGGCCTGGACCGGCTGACGCCCCCTGCTCTTTCTTTCTCTTCCTTTCTTCATGGTGTCTCCCCAGCCGGTCCGGCCGGCTGCCGGTGGGCTATGCCGGCTAGCGCCCCCTGCTTTTCCTTCTTCTTTCTCTTTAAGTCTACTCCCTCAGCCGGTCCGGCCGGCTGCCGGTGGGCTAGGTCAGCTGGGGCTCCCTGTTCTTCCTCTTTCTTTCGCTCATTCTTTGGGGGTAAGTGGCCACAGCCGGTGGGCCGGCTACCGGTGGCACCACCGGCTGACGCACCCGCTTCTTCCTTCTTCTTTCTTCTTTTCTTCTTGTGTATTTGTTTTGTAACGATTTTTCTCGGTTCTCATCCCGTCTCGTCCTTGTCTTGGCACATTTCCTATAAATTGAGACGGAATTAAATAATATGAGAGTACGCGGGATGAGGGCTAAAATACGATAAAATCGACGCTAAACGAAACTAAATACGCCGAAACATAAGAGAATAAAGAGGGGAAACGATCTAAATTAATCGCATATCAGATGCAGTAGGAGAACTAGAATCAAGTGTAGGGGTGTTCACCGGTCCAAAACCGGACCGGACCGCAAAGACCCGCGGACCGCAAAGACCCGCGGACCGCAAAGACCCGGACCGGAACCCTTTTGGTCCGGGTTTTTCCGTGTTTGGACCGTACCAGTTCCATTTTAAAGGTAACTTGAGATTATTTTTTTTGCTTGGACCAGACCGGAGACCGGTCACCATATTTTTATGGACCCTGAGAACGGACCGGATTGTATTCGGTCCAGAATGGACCGGGCCGGCCGGTGTCCGAGTCTGTCCAATTTACAGGTCTGGTCTACTTTATAAACAACTCTAATCAAGTGTGATACTGCTTGGTTCCCGAATTGGAATTCAGGCTTAGGATGGGTTGTCCGGAAGAATGATGGTAGCTCTACTTCTTTATTCAAAAAATCTACTTTTGCTGCTTCTCCTATCCAGGCTGAGGTCTTAGCAATAAAAGAAGCGATAATGTGGACAACAAAAGAAGGATGCTACCACATCAATATAAGCACGGACTGTCTAAATCTCGTTTTATGCCTTGCAGGGTGATCCACATGCTGCAAGATTTGAAGAGTGTAGTTAAAGCCATTAAGAGGGTGAGTAGTCAAGTTTACTGTTTATCTTTTAATTTCTGTCCTAGGAACCGTAATAGGATAACCTATGGTTGTCCGTCAGCCACGGTAAGCTGTCCTTTGCTTGTTATAAAAAAAAAGAAAAAAAAATATCAAAAAGCAATCGGACTTCGGTCGCGGACTCCCCTGTCATCAGGTCACCAACTTCCTATATACTCCCTCCCATCCAAACCAAATGTTACATGGGAGGGAGCACAAGTTTTAAGAAAATATAGAAAAGGTAAGGGTAGTATTGGAATGAAAGTAGGACCACTTGAGTATTTAATGTTAGTTGGGTAGGTGGGGTAATGACATATTGTGTAAATATATAGGGTAAATGAGGAGTAGTTGGTCTTATTTGTTATCCGAAAAGGAATGTGTAGTTTGGTTTGGATGGTCCAAATAAGGTAAGTGTAACCTTTGGTTTGGATGGGAGGGAGTATAATTGTATTGTATTCGTCACCGGGTTTCTACTTCCATACCCTTCCTCCTTCCTCCTTCCTCCTTCCTCCTTCCTTCTCTGCCCCAAATTCCCAGAAGAAAGAAACACCACCGAAACCCTAACATAATCGAGTTATCATAATTGATCTCCACCATAATCGATCGCCACTATTACCATATTAATTTCAGGTTTCTCCTTCATTTCTCTCATAGGACTATTGCAATTTTAACTGCCGATTGTTTTTCATGTTTTTTTGGGATGCAGCTATAAATGCACTATTTGTTATTATTTTTTTTAATTATCTCTGCTAGATTTAATTTGATATTAAATGCAAAAAATTTCATGTTTCTAATGCGTCTGTATGATCTGAGATTTCCCCATCAATTTTTCCTTTGTAGTTGATGGAAATTAATATTATGTAAATGTTGGTAATTTATCGAATCCATTTGTATGATCTAAGTTTAATTTTCGAGTTGGGTCAGGATTACTTCGTGAAAACGATAATTAACTTTAGTTTTTATGTGATCGGGCAGTAAATATGTCGTTCCGTCGCAGCTGTAAAACTCAAGGAGGAGCACTTTGTGACTACAGTCGGCCCGTTGTTCAAGGGAACCAAGACAACATATACTATTTCCAGAATCATGATTACAGCGGATATAGACATTATGGCTACAATGCCCCGAGAAACGGTAGAAATCAAACATACAATGAAGATTACTTGAGGGTTTCTCATCACAATGGCTCCCCTTCCTCTAAAAGGCGCAAGTTCTCTGAGAACGCTTGGGGAAATGAAGCAGGATTTTACTGGCAACCCCGTGAAAGTGACTTTGAATCGTTCAATCTTTTCAACGGGGATAATACTTGTGTTTCGGCTATTGCAGTTCCTAATACAAGCAAACGTGATCGTTCATTTTTGGATGACGAGGATGATTTTGAAGCCCTTATGTCCAAAGAGGAGATTGAAAGACTCTCCCCATCAAGAAAAGATGGGATAGATGTATTACAGGAGACCCGGTTGAGATACTCTTACTGTGCTTTTATTCAGAACCTTGGGATGCGCTTAGACGTGTAAGCTTGACCTTGTTCTATTGTTGATGTGATCTCTTCTTTGAATATTATTGGAAGTGATGGAACCAGGGCACATTAGGATTAACGTACCAAGTTATATGCTTTCATGCTTGCATTTTCTTATTTCACCAACCTTTCTTCTTTGTGGTGCTTGCAGGCCTCAAACAACAATTGGTACTGCCATGGTGTTATGCCACCGGTTTTTCATCCGACGCTCCCATGCCTGCCATGATAGATTTGTGAGTTCTTTTTAGCTCCCTTTAATTATTCTTCAGTTTGATGTAATTTCTAGTAGCCAATGACCTATATTACTCCGATACTTCATTTTCATTGCATATCATGTCTCTCAGGACAAGACACTTTGATACTGCATTGTGTGCTAAAAACATAAAACTTCACACAAATTCGTAATGTTAGACTTTTTGACGCTGTGTTGCGTCCTACACTTGCAGCTTGTTTGCAGTAACCCGGCAGATGACTGCATACTCATAGCAGCAAATATAAAACATCCATTACTAAACTATTCCAACTACAACGAAAATTTTTTTTGCATAAGCTACTCCATACTATTTATATGAAATATATTTTCTTCTTCACTCCCCATATTCTATTAGTTGATTGCCCTGTTGGTGGTGGTTTACTTTTGTCTTGGCTGTTTTGAGTTTTTTGGCACTGTAATATAGATTCACTGATATTGTTTCTGGCAGTTGATTGCTGCTGCTGCACTCTTTCTTACTGCAAAATCTGAAGAAACAGCCCGGCCTTTGAACGATGTAGTGAAGGCATCCTGTGAAATTCTTCACAAGCAGGATCTTAGCGTTTTGTCATATATGCTCCCTATTGTGAGTATCTTTGTTTTTTTTTCTGCCTTCATGTTAATTTCCAAATTATTTGATGTGATTTTTTAGGAAATCTTTTACGTTTTTCTTCCTATTTGCATCTGTGTTTTATTTCACGATTACTTCAGATATACTTTTCTACCTTTCTATCAACTATCTTAATCGTTATCTGATGAGCAAGCTGTCCCATGTAGGATTGGTTTGAACAGTATCGAGAAAGGATAACAGAAGCTGAGCAGCTGATACTAACTACTCTAAACTTTGAGCTCAATGTACATCATCCATATGATCCTTTGACTTCCATCATTAACAAGCTAGGTCTTTCACAAACAGTTGTGGTGAATCTGGCATTAAGCTTGGTCAATGAGGGGTAAGTTCATAATCTTACAAGTTACAAACTTTCAACACTCATTTGTCGTTTCTTTTGGATCTTGGGTTTTCTCTTAGGATGCTCATGATAATGGTTAGAAGAGACACTTCTCTTGCTTTGGAGTGCCATTACCATTTTATACTTTTACATGAAATCTTGGAGGTCCCAAGTTTAGTTGGTGGCAGAGCCTATTGGTTTAAGATCGACGATTGGCGGTGTCATCAAACTGCTGTTCATTTCTGTTTGATAGCAACTCTAAGAATATGTGAAGATGCGATTTGTTTCCGTGCTATTTCTTTTTTGACCTAGTATCACTGAAAGAGCCTTCTATCTTATTCTTGTTTCATGAGCAGCCATCATGTTTTTTATGCACGAAGTATTGAACTATTGATTGTTTGGCATGGCCAATAATTGCAGGGTATGCACAAGATTAGATGCTCGTCTTATGATATACTTAGCTGGCGGAATGATAAGCTGTCATGATTCATGAAGTTGTGTTTTACATCTGAAGTTGACCTGCCGATGTGTTATGGATTGCTTGACCATGATTGTATCTGTCAAGCTGGTCTTTGGCTATAACATATAGACTTGACTACATTTTGAACCATTCTTTCTGGTGTCTGACTTTAAATGACACCAAAATGGGAGGGAGGAAAAAAGACTGTAGAACCGGTTAGAAACTTTTCTGGCTGCCCTGTCCCGAAAAAGCAAAAGCTTAGGACATCTGGGTTCATATGTCAATTTTGTTCGGCATATATTGATGTAAGATTTATAGATATATTGAGAGGATACTTGTGGGGATAGAAGTCCAAGTCATAGATATGTAACTTTGAAAACAAATGGGGGCTTCTATTTTCCTCTTTCCCACGTTGCCCTGATATTTTTATTACGTTGAAGGGATTTTTCCACACATTTCCTGTCCTCCCAGACTTCTGAAGTGTGTCGACAATGACATAGTCAAGACTGCCTTTGGATAACAGAGGCCAGTTTGAATGATGATAAACTCAGGCATAGGCCTTTTCATAAATCTTCATTTTTGATTAACGAGCTCTCTGGAGCCACTTGATCCAGAGGCATTGGTAAGCTTTAGCAATCCGACTATTGTGCTGTATTCTTTTGTCTAAACGTTTTATGAATAATGACAAAATCCGGCATAGGCACTATCTTGATGAGTTTCAATTTTTGATTGACGAGTTCTCTGGAGCCACTAGATTCAGAGTCATTTGTAAGCATGGGCAATCCGACTCTTGTACTGTATTGCTCATGTCCAAACGTTTTCTGAAATTTTTGGACTTAAAAGTTATCCGTGATTGAGGGAAGTTTGAACTCCACTTTATCCTTGCTGAAATAGAGTATTTCATATAAGAGAGATTGTTCAGGGCTATATTGACATAGCAGAACAATTTTTTTGAGACCTGGTAAGTTTTTTCTTAAGGAAAGAAGTAATGAAACAGAATAGGTCACATTAAGCTCTAAGACTAAGTAATCGGATTTTACTTGTCAGGTAAATACTAAGGTTTTATATTCTGTTTTAAATTCGGTAAGAGTGCGGACATTTTATTATTCTTGCTTGAGTCGTTCAAAATTTCCAAAAATGGCCAGATCTCATTTTTTTGGCAATTGTTTTCTTGGCAACTCTTTGTAACGACTTGTTCGATGTACTGAGTTTGTCAGCTTTTTTAATGTTTCTTTCGTAATGAGTCCTTACATCTTGTAATAGGCCAGGTCGTGCCTGTTTGTGGGTGAAAAAAAATTCCGGTTTTCTTTTTTTTGGCACCCATGAATCCATGATTTGTGTTTTAAGGTTTTATCTTGTTTTATCTTGTTTTTTACTTACACTTTTGTCATTCCTACATTTTTTGTGTCACATGTTTCGTTTTATTCACACTTTTTTATATATTTCTTTTAACCACCTTTTTAAAATATTGTTTCCTTTATAATGTATCTTTTTAATCTAGTTGACCCAAAATGATTTTGGAACTATGACTTCATCTTGATTTTTCTTCACACTTGCGTCATCTCACATCTTTTTGTGTCATAGCTTTCGTGTTGTTCACACTTATTTATATATTTCTTTGACGCATTTTTTTTCTTGATCTTGTTTCTTTTAATTTATTATTTTATTGTCATTTAGGTGACCCCAAATAATTTTAACTAAGACTTTGTTGATGGTCAGAATGTGCTTCATATAGTTTCTTGATTTTACAAGAATTTTTCTACTCATCCTTTTCAGCCTGTTATGGCGTTTCTGGTGTTGGAGACCTCATGTCTCTGAGCTATAATTGGTATTATATTACCATAATACTTCTAAATACTTTTTTTATGGGTTGATCATTCCTTCTTACTCTTTGACTGTGTCTCCACATATTGAGTTGCCTGAACATGTGATATGCTACTAAATGGCACTTTTTTAGGCCATTTCTAACTGGTGTGCGATATTAGTGGGTTAAAAATTTCCTTTTCTAGGGTAGCTTTTATTATATTTCTAGATTTGGTTAATTTTTAAACTACTGGAAGATGTATTTCTGAAAGTTAGAGTTGAGAAATAAATAGAAAGGAGAATGATGGGAGTATTGGAGTCACACACTGTAGTACAGAATTGGAAAAGAATCTATGCACATCTTTTGTAAATTTGCAAACTAAATTATGGTGTTCTTATATTTAAATTGTTGAAAGATGTTATCCTGTGCATAATTACGATAGCTATCATCTTAACATCGTTTTAGTTGCATATTTATGGTGCAAGGTGATGTCTTAATTTCATTGGAGTCTTGTGTATCCTTCTATCTTCTTTTCAGCTTCTGAAAGTTAAAATTGAGAATAAATAGAAAGGAGAAAATGAGTGTCATAGTTCACATATATTTTATTTTGCATCACATACCACCATTTGAGAAAGTATTGGAGTTCGAAAATGGTCGTTGCACATTTTTTATGAATTTGAAAATCAAATTACCGTGTTCTTATATTGAAATTGTTAGAAGATGTTATGACTGGAGAAGTTATTAATTGTCCTTTGCATGCTTTTATGATATCTGACTATAGTGTACGGTGCAAGGTGATGCCTAAACTTCGTCTGAGTGCTGTGATCTTTCTACTATCTTTTGTTCTTGTAATATGCAATTACAACATGCCTTTTTTCTTGCTGTTATATATTTCTACTAAAGTTCTGATGACAGCATAATGTACCGGATTAAGTATTTACCGTCTTACTGCATTACTTTTGTATTATGAAAATCTTATATAGTGCTTAAACCACATGTTCTCTTCTCAGTGGGCTTTAATGAGCCTTTTGGGTGTGTTTTGTTTGTTGATATCATATATATTTCCTCTCTTTGCCATCATGGACAGGGCCCTCTAGTAAATTGACGAGCTTAAACCATATTTTTATAATATTACTTTTCTTTGACTTTTCTAGTAGCACTGTTGTAGCAGGAATTTATTCATTCATTCTTATGTAAGGGCTTTGGGTTTCATAGTTCATGTTTTCAGCTGTGTTGCAATCATGTCATCTGTCGAACTTCCTGCTGTTGGGCTGACGTAAATTCGTTATTGCATGTATTGACTATAGTAGACTAAAGTAGTTTAAACATACGTTATCAGCCTGTACCAAAATCCTTGAAACCGTGCTGTTCTTGCATAAATGTTTTCTTCTTCCTTTATTTTCTTTTAAGATATAAACACTGATTCACTATTCAACAGGCATTTATTTAGTCTGAGTATAGCCTTGATTTATGTGCTTTATTGCCACCTGTTTATATTCGAAAGATTCCTCGTTTGAGTGTACCACTGTAACTGCTGTTATGTTGGTAGGTATCGGTGTAGCTCACTTTACTCTCCTTGTATTTAGTACACTCACCTTTATCTTTCCATACGACATTACCCCTATGACTCAAGGGCTCTCACTGTCTCGCATAAGGTTGGTGTGCGGAAGATGTACACAACCTTCCCCTATATTAAAACACAGTCTCTTTTTCTGAATATCCCAAAATGATAATTGCGTCCGGCATTGAATCGTTCGGCTGCTGCTCCACAACCATTTTACTAGGCTCCATCATGTTCCAAAATCAGAATAGGGAGTATTTGGCTTTATTGGTAATGAGAACACCTTTAAAACATACTATTACTACAGTGACTATTGGCTTCGGCAATACCCAAAGAATAAAGAGTTTGTGGATGGCTGCTGTCTTTTCATTTCTTTTAAATGTTGAGGCATGTGGAATCATTAATTATCCTCAACTAAATCTGTGGATGAGCTTGCTGAACCTGTTATATTAGTTGGGCATTGGCATCTTAATATTTTGAATAAGCTGGAATACATGTACACGGGAGCAAAGCATGGAGAGTTTGTTTGCCCTGTAAGGTTGTGAGATGTTATTGTAGTTTCATACGCTTTATCAGCAGTCCAGCAGAAGAGTTCAACTAGGTTGCTGCTTTGCTTTGGTAAGGAAATGTCTTGGTCTGTTTTTTCTTGTAACCCTGCTGGAAAAGATAGTCATTTGTGTGTAATCTATATGTGCTCATAGCCCACATGTAGGGGATGTAATTATCCTAGTATCTCAGTGTGTTGAACTTCAGAGGTATTCCCTGTATTTGAGAATTAATATACTTCAGATCTGGTTTATTTTTTCGTTTTAGTGTCACTGTTCTTTCACATGTACACCCTTTTTTCACCCTTCATCATGTCATTCATTATGTCGAATTTCCCTCCCCTGAAAATCTTTCTTTGTTGGGCAGGTTTAGGAGTTCACTTTGGCTTCAATTTAAGCCCAATCAAATTGCTGCGGGTGTAGCATACCTTGCTGCCAAAATGCTGAATATGAACCTTGACTCTTACTCGAGTGTTTGGCAAGAATTTCAGACACCACCAACTGTTCTTCAGGGTATGTACATTGAACATTTATTTGTGTTTTTTTTTCTTTCTATTCATCTATGTATTGGTTCTTGCTAGCTGATGAGTGATGAATGATGCTTTCCCAGAAGTACTGGCAATACCTGCTATGGCCTATGTTGTTCTTGGCGTTTCTCTTGTTTACCGCCTTTTAAAATTAAAAGGCCACAGACATTTTTGTGTTTCGATTGATGATTGAGGAGTATAGATATCACCGGAGCATCTTTCTTGGTCTTTCTTTGATTGTAATTCAAAGTTTCAAACCAATTTCTGATTTGATGTGTTTTACATCTGTCTAGGAATAGGTTTCACACAATTCTATTAGGCTGACTCACACCAACTCACTAAGCACGCTTTGCTTTATTTCAGTCGGCCATTTTCGTCTGAAGCCTTTAGACAGGGCATATGTGACCATTTAAAATTGTCACATATGGCCCGTCTAAAGGCTTCAGCGGTAAGGGCCATCTGAAATGAGACCTTCTGTATTTCTTTTAGTTATTGTTATTGATAGACGTGTCCTAATGAAAACATGATATTTACGAGAAATAATGCGAGTAATTTTACCCATATAGTCTAGTAGTCTACCCGTTCATCTTTATTTTATATGAATTGCCGCCACCTGTTTTACTCTCCCCTTTAGTTTGTGCCCACTTGCATCTCTCTCTAGTTTTTCCCCAATCACACCGTCTTCCATGTGACCGTCACAAGCTTGTGACCTCTCACAGCTCTCCTCCCACTTGCTCTCCCACCCTCTCCTTGTGAGAGGTCACAAGCTTGTAACGGAATAGTGCCGTCACAAATGAGAAATTGTGTTCCTCAACACCTTACCCTATGATGGAAAGGATTATAATGTTATGACCCCAAGTGATTTTATTCATTGCAGAAGTAACCCGACAGCTGAGGGAGCTGTTTTAGGATCGTTATCATATACATGCTGGGTCTGCTTTATGGATTTCCATATTTGATTCAACAAAGACGTGTTCAGCCTGCTCATTTAGGTAGTAAAGTGGGGCCAAGTATTTTAGTTGAGTTGAAAGCAGACCGTATCATCATTCTCTGAAGATGGTTTTACTTGTTTACATTTAGTGGACGCCGCCAGTCGCATTGGATGTTGCTAGTGAATGCAATTTCATATGCTTGTTTCAGAAGCATGGCAGAGAGATCAGAGATGTTGCTACATTACAATTGTACCAGTATTGCTTACTGCTAAAACCTCATGTATTGGATTTCAAGAGTGGATTATGTTGTTTTCTGTAAGTTTTTTTTTTTGGGTTTGTATTATTATTCTAAAGCGTGCTGTATCCTATTTATTTTTTATATTTTAATGGCATTATGAAGATTTGATACAAGACGCATTCAATTCCAATTGAGTCTGAGATAATGATTTCCTTGTCTATGAATTTCTCAAGTTTAAGATGAAAGCCATGCTCTTGAAATTCTTCGAGATGTTTGGAAGCGGTCACAAATAGGATTATACAACCAGTTGTATATAAGCATTGTACAACAAGGTATAAATATTTGAGCTTATATGTATTTTTTCTGAACTAATTCAAAGTTGATATTTTTAATGTGTAAAATCCATGAGATCAGATACTTTCTAATAAATCTCATATTCTTCATAATAAAACTCGGATTCTACACCGTACAACTGGTACAACTAGCGTTATAATCTATTAACTAGTATAGACGCCGTGCAATGCACGGTATATATAGAGGTTACTTTGCAGTGTATTATACTTATAAATAAATCGGAAAATTCACGTGATATCCCTAATTTTTGTCATTTTGCACGTTGTATACATATTTTTAATTTTGTGCACATAGTAACCTTGAAATTTGATTTTTAAGTATGACATGCTCTTTTTATCGTTCTTAAAATCTTCAAATGAGCATAAATCGTAAACCAGAAACCAGAATTTGCCAAAACAAAATTTTAAATTGATTAACTCTTCGAGATCTATAATTTGATCAAACAAAAAATGGTCATTCGAAAATTTAAGATCGAAGTAAAGGATGACCTTAGGTTTCGTGCAAAAAAAAACTTAAAAAATGTTAGTCGACAAATTGTTTTTCCTCAAATCGTAGATTATGACAAGAATATGTTTTTAGGACAAAAAATTGGCCAAATCCGAATTCCGGTGCAAGGGTTATGCTTAATTGAAGTTTTTTAAAGCGACGAAAATGACATGTTGTGCATAAAAATAAAACGTGAAGGGTGACATGTGCACAAACCTAAAATACAAGGTACCATGCGCAAAATGACAAAGTTTAGGGGTTCCACGTGAATTTTCCGTAAATAAAATTTGGGTTTTTCTCTTGCGTACCCTCTTGTTTTTTCACTTTCTATGTTATACCTAGGGATATCAATGGGGCAGGGTGGGTGCGGAGGATGGGTAACCCACATCCGCATCCGCGAACTATAAAGCGTACCCACACCTGCCCCACGACCCGTGAGGGTTGAACTTTTTAAATCCGCACCCGCCCCGCGGGTACCCGCTAACCCACCAAATTACCTTTCTCCTCATAATTTTTAAAAAAAAAAAAAACAAATCATGAATCTAAACATATTATGTTTCGTACGACTTATACAAATAGTATCCGGAAAGTGGTATGAAATAATTTCACATTCATTTAACTAGTACATAAGCTACCAAACAAGTCTATTTTATTAGTTTAGCCTTTATCTTTTTGAAATAATATTTTTTTTTGTAAAATTTTACTTAGCTAGATGTATACTATAGGTGAGCCGGAGATCATTAAGGCGGGTATAAGCGGGGCGGGGACATGCGAGGCGGGTGGTGTAGGGTGGAGTGGAGCGGGGTGAGTACGGGGAGGGTCTCATGTGATACCCGCACCCACCCCACGACCCGCGGCGAATGTCACTTTTGATACCCGCCCCACCACCCGTCAAATCATTACTCGCGCCCGCCGGGTGTGGGGTGAGACCCGCCAAGACCCGCCCCATTGACATCCCTAGTTATACTCCTCCTTTTTGCTAATCTTTCTATTATACCTCGAACTCTATTATATAGTGTAGAACGTGATCTAAGCTTGGTTTGACGTCTAATGTTCCGTTAACTTTGTTCCGTCAACTTGCTTGTGTGGACTGCTTAGGTGACATTTATTCACCTCCTCTCTCCCTTTTGTTTTCCCTCCTCTCTCTTCTTTGTTTTCCCTCCATTTACATAACCCCAACTATCAATTACATCTTCATCTTCTTTACTTGTACTTTTAATTGCCCCAATTTTTGGTCACAAGTGTTCATACAGATTATGAAATTTCTTGAAAAGCATACATATTAATAGAAATTCATACTAATTAATGAAGATAAAATTCTGAAATTGATTAAATGTAGAAGTACAAATGTACAGTTCAACTATTTCATAAGAATGACTAATACAAGGAAAACAAATAAATATAAGATGAACTTGAAATAAAATTTCATAATCCTCGATAACCCCAAAATCTCTTCCTTCAAACCTAGAAATTGCTCCTTCATTACATCTCCATTTGATGCATCATCAGCTTCACTCAAATGATCTTCAATCCACCACATCACAAAATTATTGCAGTCTAAACATTTAAAATATGCTTTATTTAGATTATTAATTTACCAGAATGTCTTAATAATAACATTTTTGTCACATCAATTGCAAGCTTCATTCTTGAAATTAAAGTCTTCATTTGGGTGGTTTTTCCACATTGAAGATGATGTCGACATAAAAATTTAAGGGAAAATTTTGGGCAATTAAAAGTAACAAGTCAAGAAGATGAAAATGTAATTAATAATTGTGTTTATGTAAATGGAGGGGGAACAAAAGGGAGAGAGGAGGGGGAAACGCCACCTAAGCAATCCACATAAGCAAGTTGACGGAGCATTAGACGTCTAACTAAGCTTTGGTCACGTTTTATATTATATAATTAAGTTCAAGAGTATAATAGAGAGATTACAAAAAAGGAGGAGTATAATATAGAAAGTGAAAAAACACGAGGTACACAAGAGAAAAACCCATAAATTTTTAAATGGAAACATTAAATTTTTTAGATTTCGTATCCTTAATTACATTTTAATTTGAGAAAAATAATTGAAAATACAAAACTAATCAAACAACTAATGATATCATTTTGATATTTTAATGAAAACGTTTTTTTACCATGACTCAAATTGTATTATTTTATAAATTTCAGAAATTAGTATAACTATTTTATTAGTTATAAAGCTAGTAATAACAATCTATAGTTTTATTTTATACGGAATATAGTTTATAGTTTAATGAAAAGATTACTATTTAGATTATTTTAATTAAAAGTCTATAGTTTTAATTTAATGAAAATACTACATTATATCTTGGTGGGATAACTCTTTATTTTCTTTCCTTATTTACTGTTTGCATTTTAGAGGAAAAAGTTTTGGATAAACTTAATCTTTTAGTATAAGGGGGATTGGGAAGCGGTGGTCTGACAATTCATCTTTGAATACCTTTAAAAAAGTTCAGCAATTTAATTTGTAAGCACACACTAATTAATTGAATTGCCCCTTCTTTTTGGTGCATTTATCCAACCCTCCAACCCTCCAACCTTTTATTTGTTTTTACCACTTTGTCCAAAGATACACTTTTTTTACCAATTTGTCCACGATACTCCACTTGTTTTTTTACCAATTTGTTAATTTGACCCTATTATTTCTTTGAGATTTGCCATTTATTCTGTATTACTTGAATGCTTGTTGTTTTCAAAGGTTTAAATATGGACACAATTATTCATCTTATTCTAAATTCACCAATTTTATATCCTATTGTAAACTCAAAAAACAAAAAACAATCCCTTATTTACTAAACACTCCCTCGTATCCAATACAATGTACCAGTGGATTCGGGTACAAGTTTTAAGGAAAGTGTCTCACAATGTACCCTCCGTTCCATTGAATTGTTTACGTATTCCGTTTTGGGTCGTTCCATTTGATTGTTTACGTTTCTATTTTTGGACAAGTTGTTAGCTTGTAAATGACCAAAGTGCCCTTGCTTTTAATAATCCAAGCTCATCTTTCACCCTAAACCAAATCCCCGACCACCGCCAACCACCACCCACCATTGAAATCCCCAACCACTATTGAAATCCTCGACCACCACCACCATCACCACTTCGGTCGACGTCCACCCCAGCCAACCCCACCTCCACTACTTCGGTCGTTCTTCGCCTCAACCCATCAATTAAGGGCGAGGTGGAGGTTATGATACTAAGGTTGAGATGTCGGTGTATCAATGGTGAGATGGCGGGCCGGAGGTGGTGAGTTATAAATTAATGGGTATAATAGTTGTCTGGTTCATAATGTTAATGGAGTAGGAAGTGGAGATAATAGAAGGTTAAATTAGACACTTTACATCATGACCCTACCTACTTTATGCTCTCCTAAAAACCAGTGCAAAAAGCAAATGTAAACAGCCTAATGGAACGGAGGAAGAAGTATAATAGAAGAACCACTAGACACATGTCATTCCACAATAACTCTAGACTTCACTATTCCCGTCCAACTAATAACACAAGCAAAAAAGTCAACTTTGCACAATCCTACATTCTCACACAATCACTTACGGTATCTTCATACTAGCCTAAAATAATACACTTTATATACTTGCCTAATTTAATATTATTATACTTACATAAAAAGATTACAATATTTTGGTAATCATTCAATAATCTTTTAATACAAAAAGAAATAAATGCAAAGTCAAACATTTTCAGCCCATTTACACTATTACACGCCTAACATATATGCCAAATTGGCATGATTGAATCATTCACAATTTCACACTAGCAAAAAATAATCCAATTAAACCAAGTGGTGTTAGTCCAGCGGTAGCCAGGTTAAACTTTGAAGCTTGCAGAAATGCAGGAGTTGAGAGGTCCTGGGTTCGACTACCAGCTGGGGCGATGATCACTTGGCCACTGCAGCCCCCGAAGGGGGTGGCTTACATGGTCCATGTGGTGGTGCGGGAATGCATGGGCCCGGGGGAAATTCAACCCCCTCGTCATAAAATAAAATAAAATAATAGTAATAATCCAATTAAGTTCTTGCCAAAACAGATTATTTGTGATATTATACTTGCCAAAATAAATAAAATCAATCTTTTGATAACCTTTTTTATCTTTTGATATAAAAATAAATTAATCTTTTGATATAAAATCAATTACTCCCTCCGTTCATTTTTTTTATGTTTCCACTTGAATAAAATACTACTCACATATATTAGAGAAATGAGAAGATAAAAAATGAATGGAGGTATTATATTAAAACGAATATATATTTAAGAAAATCTACTGAGTTATTTTTTTTTATGGTTCTTGCCAAAACGGATTTTTTTTACGTCAAAAGGCCGTCAGTTTCCCGAGTTAATTTTGTAGTGAACTAAAAGAGACATCGTACTAAAAGTTACACACTATCATGCGAATATATTGAACTACACAATATAATACGAATGTCACAAATGCTAAAAAAATCTACTGAATTACACAATACCATAGGAATATTGTGTTGGATTCTGAAACGATTTTGGTAGAAGGGTAGGTTGTCCCAAATTAATAAGGGGCATCCTATATAGAGCTTCTGGCGGGGGTTAGTAGATCGAGACCCCGTCCTCTTATCTTTCTCCTTGGGGTTGGCCCTTGGAGGGGTGTGCACACTCGGAATTTTAGGACAGTTATTGTACGTGGTTTGGTGAACCCCGTCTTATCCGGACTAGGGCGAGGGGATCCTCTCCATACGGCCTATCCAAGTATACCGATGATGGAAACTTATCGAAAGAAAATGTTTTCTTTCAAATGAAAATGTATTGGAAGAAATGTGGTTTTGAAAATGTTGGAAACTTATGGAAATAAATGTTTTCTTTCAAATGGAAAAGGTATTGGAAGGAATGTGATTCGAAAAGTTTGGAAACACTCATGATTTCTTCTTAACTATATGAAATACCACATGTAGTTATTGAAAATTCTTATATCTCATATATTGTTTTGAAAATGTAATTCAAGTTAGTATTCTACAACTTACCAATTCTTCTTTTCGGATTGTTTACCTTACTCAATATTATTGTTGACCCTTCTTTTGTTTTGTCCTTGATTGGACCTGCGATGACCACAAACTGTGTGAGCAGATCGTATGACAGGTACTTGTGGAAAGTAGAGTCGAGAACTCTTGGGGAGAGCGCGCTATCATGGAATATTTGAAGTTTGAACTTTAAAAACATTTGATGGTTTTTGAGACTTATAACTTTGATTTGCTTCCGCTAAATTTGGAATGTTATAATCGGATTTTATCATCTTTGTTTTTATTCATATGGAATTTTATCCTTTTTGCTTTAAATCATGGTTCTATTACCACATTTGATTACATTGTGGCACACCTATTATCCTATTTTATATGAAATTGGAAGTTTTAAACTAAGAGAATATTGGGGGTGATACATAAACAATATTAATAAATTTGAAATACGGACTAGACAAAACTTAATTCACGTATCGCCATGGCAATCTCACCTAATAACTACTACCAACATAAATATCGAAACAAGTCTTGGCCTTATGGCCAATTACACATCAAAATAAATTGTTCCAAATACTAACAAGTTCTTATAACAACAACTACGAGGAGGCTTAATTACCAACTCCAACCAGGTCTTACTGATCTCGATCCTTCTCCATGTCCTCATTGCTAGCTGCCCAGAGGTACCCTCACCATCACCATGACCGGATGTACCCTCACCCACGTCCCCAGCATAAAACGACGTACCAAACTGAGCACCCTACGGCTGGGTAAAAGAACCATACCCGTGGTTGATATGTCTAGTTTTATATGATTTTACTCCCTAATTTAGCTCGATTTTACATGATAGCTATACTTTGTTTAGTATATTTGTGAGCTAATTACGTGTTCGAGGTGCATTGCTCGTTTTTGATATGTTTTGTAGGAATCTAAGCATTTAGAGGCTTTTTCCTAGCACATTAGCAAGCACCAAAGTCCAACAAGCTAATGGAAGCAAGATGGACCATGGAAGGATAGAATGGAGAATGACAAGCCAAGCATGAAGATTTGTGAAATGGATTGATATGCAAATGAGAAACCAAAAATGAAGCCCAATGCAAGGAGTCCACAACTCAACATAGGATGCTCCTTTGGATGCTCAAGGAATCCCAAAACTATGCAATTAACCGGAGAATTAAGGAGCTTAAAGGCATAGCTTAAGATTCCTTAAGCATTAAATTGAGCAATTAAGGAATAATAGCCGGGTTAATGAAACCCCGATCGGGGTTCCCATTCCCCGATCGGGGTTTGGCTTCTGTGAGTGCATACGTTTCAAGCCCCCCTCCCTATATAAAGGAGAGGGACTTCGACACTTAGGGGCATCTTTTCACATATCGTTTCATCGTATTTTACACTATCTTCACACATATTTTCTCCCTTACATTTCCCTTAGTTTAAGCACACAAGTTTCTCTTAGTTTTATATTTAGTTAAACATTTGGTTATTACTTTGTTCAAACACTTGGTTACATTTCAAAGTTGTAATTCAATATTTTCATTCAAGTTATTTGGGTTATTTGTTCTTCATTTCCGAGTTATACTTCTCTATTGTGGTAATTCTAATTCTAGTTTTATGTTAGTATTCACTTTCGTCATTTACCTTGCAAATCATTTAGTTAATCGTAACACTAGTTAATCATAGTTTCATTGTTATTTACATTAGAATTCTTAGTTTTCATTCATTTAGTGTAGCACATTCTATTAACAAGTTGATTTCCTTTATAATTTCATAATCATCATGCTTATTATATCAAATACTATTAGATTAATCATCAACATGAGTGAGTAGTTTCCTTTGTCTAGGGATTAAGGAAGCCATGCATAATTAATAAGTTGTAATTGTTAAAATAAGGATGAATTAATATTGACAAATTGTTTCCATCACATGCTTGTATTGTTTTGTTAATATTTGTTATTTGGCTAATCACATTGATTAAATTTGTTAATTCATTCTATAAGTCGAGAGGCACGGAATCGGATTAGACTAAGCATGTGTAGTAGGACGACTCTAGTCATAACGAAAGTTCTCTAGGACTCGACCTAAGGTTGACACTAATAACGAGAGATGGGTGCCTTTAGCCTAAACAATTAACAATATTAAGAATTCCTATGTTTAACATGAGCATTTACGTATTTGCATGAGTGACCCGACTCCCCTAGACTCGTTTAATATTATTTGATTTGCGTCATTTTTAGCTAAACATCAAAACTAAAACAACCATTAAACCGACTTTGATAGTAGTCTTTTCATAGCATTTCGTAGCGAAATTCCCGTCTCCTTGTATTCGACCCCTATTACTACATTCATTTGTATCTAGGGTATTTATCTTTGATTAGGTGTGCGATAGCCTATCAAATTTTGGTGTCGTTGCCGGGAAAACGGTTTTATTTCGTTTTTGATTTGTAGACTTCTATCATTTTTCTCTTGTCTTTAGGAATACTTGTTCCTTGAGACCGTACTTACAATTTCCTTGAATATTGTTGCCTTATGCCCTGGTCTTCTTGTGAGGAAGAATTACGCTTTTGGAAAGAAGTAAAAGACGCCTCTTCTCCCGTGCAAGTTGAAAGTGCCAGAAAGTCTTACTTAGACGATCTGTAAAATCTTGAAAAGGAAGAGGTTTCTAGTTCATCATCATCACCACCACCCTCACCAACTAAGAAGATGGTGAAACTTTCCGATCATTCCAAGCCCACCGCGGCTATGCTTCCGGCCGGTATCACCACCTCTCAAATTACCGCCCCGGAATTCGAGATCAAACCAGCTTTTATTACCGTTGTGGAGAGGAAGCAATTTGGGGGAAGTCCTTTGGAGGATCCCAATTTGCATGTGCAAAACTTTTGTGACTATTGCTCCATGATTCGCCAAACTGGTGTCACTCAAGCCCAAATTAGGGAAATACTTTTCCCTTTCTCTTTGAAGAGCAAGGCAAAACTTTGGATCAATAGCCTTGATCGTACCACCATGGGAGTGAAAAATTGGGAGACATTGACTCTTGCCTTTTATCAAAAGTTTTTTCCACCTGAGAAAACTCAAACTTTGAGGAGCCAAATCACGGGATTCCGTCAACAAGCTCTTGAGAGCTTATATGAAGCTTGGGAGAGGTACAAGGAGCTCCAAAGGCAATGCCCACACCATGGGTTGGATGCTTGGTTCCTTGCCATAACATTCTACAATGGGTGTTGTGCCGAATCCCGAAGAATTCTTGATTCCGCCAACAATGGGCGTTTTCAAGAAATTGACACAGATATTGCTCATGCCACCATTGGATCCATGGCGATCCACGATGCCCAATATGTTAATTCTCGGAGTGCACCCATCCAAGAAAGAGAGGAAGTTTCCGACACTAACATTTTGAAGAATCAAATCCTTTTGCTCCAAGAAAAGTTGGAGGCTCAACAGGCGGTTCATCAACTCAATGCCGTGTCTTCTAATAGTCAAATTGTTGTTTGCGAAAGTTGTGGAGGTGCGGGTCATTTCTCTAATGTATGCCAAGCTAATATGGAAGAGGTATGTGCTTTTCTAACTTTTAAACAAAGTTCTTATCCATCGGGTATCTTTTCCAATACTTACAACCCAAACACAAAATTTCACCCCAACTTGTCTTACAAAAGCAACAATGTGCTCAATCCTCAACCCCAACAAAATTTTGTGCCTCAAGATCAACAAAATGCCTATGTCCCACAACAATGGTTCAATTTTCCACCGGGCTATCAAAATCAAAACTACCAACAAAGACCACCAATCTAAAACTCCCAACCAAACCAAGTTCCACCACCCCAAAATTTCCAACAAAACTACCAAGAATTATTCAAGTTCTTGGGAGTGAAATTGGCTAAGACCCAAACGGAAATGTTGGCCCAATTTCAAAAGAATGATCAAAGCCATGGTTCCGCAATCAAAATTCTAAAACAACAAATGGCTCAACTAGCCTCTTCTAGCTCTCAAAGAATAACGGGTCAATTACCACCTCAAGGTGAGCAACCACATGATACTCTCAATGCAATCACCTTGAGAAGTGGTGCGAAGTATGATGAGCCACCCATGCCCAAGGACAATGAGGAGGTGCTGGTTGAGTTGGAGTTATCCCCTAGTGGTAAGAAAGATGAGGTTATGCCAAAGAAGGTGGATGATCCCATTGTGGTTGAGCAAGTCAAATGGGTGATTAAATCCTAACATGCAAGAAGTGGTTATGAAGGAAGTGATTAAATTGTTAGATGCGGGAATTATTTATGCAATTTCCGATTCCAAATGGGTGAGTCCGGTCCAAGTGGTTCCTAAGAAAGGAGGAACCACGGTAGTCAAAAATGATAAAAATGAACTTATTCCAACTAGGATTGTAACGGGTTGGAGAATGTGTATTGACTATAGGAGACTAAATTTGGCCACCAAGAAAGACCACTACCCTTTACCTTTTATTGACCAAATGTTGGAGCGGTTGGCATGTCATAAGTATTTTTGCTATCTTGATGGATACTCCGGGTTCTTTCAAATACCCATTCACCCGGATGACCAAGAGAAGACCACGTTTACATGTCCCTATGGTACTTTTGCCTACTGTAGAATGTCTTTCGGTCTTTGTAATGCCCCCGCTACTTTCCAACGTTGCATGATAAGCATTTTCTCCGACTTTATCGAGTCTATCATGGAAGTGTTTATGGATGATTTTAGTGTTTATGGTTCTTCATTTGATGCTTGTTTGGCTAACTTGTCTAAAGTGTTGAAGCATTGTGAAGAGGTTGACTTGGTATTGAATTGGGAAAAGTGCCACTTCATGGTCAATGAAGGGGTGGTACTTGGTCATATTGCCTCAGAAAGAGGAATTGAAGTGGATCGTGCTAAGGTCCAAGTTGTTGAACAACTACCCCCACCGGTGAATGTCAAGGGAGTAAGGAGTTTCTTAGGTCATGCGAGTTTCTACCGCCGTTTTATTAAAGATTTTTCTAAGATTGCCAAACCCCTTACGGAGCTTCTTTTAAAAGATGCTCCCTTTGTGTTTACTAATGATTGTCTTGAGTCTTTTACTAGGATCAATAAGGCTTTGATTTCCGCACCTATCATCCAATCACCGGATTGGAACTTACCATTTGAGCTAATGTGTGATGCTAGTGACTATGCAGTAGGTGCCGTGCTAGGACAAAAGAAGGACAAGGTTCTCCATGCTATCTACTATGCTAGCAAAACCTTGGATGCGACTCAAATCAACTATTCCACCACGGAGAAAGAGCTACTTGCCATTGTTTATGCCTTAGACAAATTTCGCTCCTACTTGATTGGTTCCAAAGTCATTGTTCATACCGACCAGGCCGCTCTAAAGCATCTCCTAGCCAAACAAGAAGCTAAGCCGAGGTTGATACGATGGATCTTTTTCTTGCAAGAACTTGATCTTGAGATTAAAGATAAGAAGGGGGCCGACAATGTTGTTGCCGATCACCTATCCCGCTTGAGATTTGATGATGGAGGTATTGATATACCTATTGATGATTCCTTCGCCGATGATGCTTTAATGATGTTGGAAGCCAATAATCCTTGGTATGCCGACATAGCCAACTTTCTAGTTGGAAAGGAATTTCCACCTAGCCTTTCATATCAACAAAGAAAGAAATTCCTACACGATGCAAAGTTCTTCCTATGGGATGATCCATATCTATTCAAACATTGCTCCGATGGGCTATTTCGGAGATGTATCCCACATTGGGATGTGAAAGGGGCGCTAGAAGGATGCCATTCTTCTCCTTATGGTGGTCACCATGGACCATCCAAGACCATTGCAAAGGTGTTGTAATCCGGTTTCTATTGGCCAACTATGTTCCAAGATGGCAAAGCTTTCGTTACGGCTTGCGATGCTTGCCAAATAACGGGTTATATATCGAGGAGGCATGAGATGCCTTTAAATGGTATCTTAGAAGTGGAGGTATTCGATGTTTGGGGGATTGATTATCAAGGACCGTTTCCTTCCTCAAAAGGGAATCGGTATATTTTGGTTGCCGTTGATTATGTCTCTAAATTGGTCGAGGCAATAGCTACTCCAACAAACGATGCTCATGCCGTGATTAACTTATTCAATAAGATCATATTTCCGAGGTTTGGGGTCCCAAGAGCGGTCATTAGTGACCGTGGTACTCACTTTGGTGAGAAACAACTTGATACCTTATTGGAGAAATATGGGGTCTATCATAGAAGAGGCTTGGCTTACCATCCACAAACTAGTGGCCAAGTGGAGGTTTCTAACCGTGAGCTCAAGTCCATACTCGAGAAAGTTGTTGCCAAGTCACGAAAGGATTAGAGCATGAAGCTTGATGATACCTTGTGGGCCTACCGTATCGCATATAAGACACCTATTGGTACTTCACCGTATAGGTTGGTCTATGGAAAGGCGTGCCATCTCCCCGTTGAGATGAAACATAAAGCTTATTGGGCAATCAAGGAGCTCAACATGGATTCCAAGTTGAGTGGGGAGAAGCGGATGTTACAATTGAATGCACTTGATGAGTTCCGTTTACAAGCTTATGAGAGCTCTCGTCTTTACAAGGAGAAAACAAAGAGATGACATGAAAAGAGGATTTTGAAGAAGGAGTTTCAAATCGCTGATAAGGTGTTACTTTTTAATTCCCGCCTCAAGGTATTTCTGGGAAAATTACGATCGCGGTGGTCCGGTCCTTATACCTTCACAAATGTCAACAAGTTTGGTTCCGTTGAAGTGATGACCACTAATGGCGAAAAATTCAAAGTCAATGGCCATCGTTTGAAGGTCTACCATGAGAATTCGATCGTTGGGATAATCGAGGGAGTTAGCATGGAAGCTTGAACCGACTCGAGCTTCATACGTCGTGCGGGACGTTAAACCAACGCTTCTTGGGAGGCAACCCAAGATTTTATTTGCTTTCATTTTATTTTCTTTATTTTTCTTATTTTCCGTAATTTCTCGGTTTTTAGACTTAACTAGGCTTGACGATCTTTTTGGTGAGTTTTAGGTGGAAAATGAAGAAAAGACGATGAGGAAATTCACGCATCCCCAAACACGGAAATCCGTTCGGGGAAACTAATACTACAAAACACGGAAATAATCAGGAAACCTACAGGGGATCAACCCCGATCAGGGTTCCCAAATTTCTAGTCGTCTGATGTTTTATTCTGTTTCATACGAAATTAGAATTTCAGCATTCCTCACATAGACACCCGACGGTACTCTTCCTCACTCTATCTTCTTCATTTTTTTTCACTTAAACTCAAAGGAAACATCATTTCCTTCATTACTTTGCAAGAATAATTCACTCATCACCATCATCAAGTAAGTTTCGCCTTCATTTCTCTTTAATTTCATCAATTTCAATCAATTTAATCAAATTTATCAAACACTAACTCAAATTGGGGGAAATTGATTTTGTGCTTCATTATGCTAAAAATTGATTGTCTTGTGCTCTATTGATGTTTGTAGGATGAATTAGTTTACTAATTGGTTCTATTATTGTTATTTGGATGGATTTTAGTAGCCTTAGGATGAAATTTCGTCTTAAAATTTTGTCTTACAATTTCATAAAAATGGCACCTAGAAAAGCTCATACCCAAGGTGCTCCCAAGAGAAGAAGAGGTGCTGCGGAATCTTCCCGAGCTGCGGAGGATGTTGAAATGCCCGATGTACCGGAATGGCATGATGTTGATTATCCCCGAGTGATCTTCAACGATAAAAAACAATGGGATAATTGGGTTTTGCTACGCTCCAAAGGTACGAAAACAACCAAGTTTATCAATCACGCTTCTTTGAAAAGAATCGGAATTGATAAACAAGTTAAGGCTTTATTTAAAAATCTTGGTATGGTAGCTTGTTACAAGATGGATTATCTAACCTTTCTCGAACTCACCCTTGAGTTTTTGAGTTCCTTCGAGTTTCATAAATCAAAACGTGAAGGGTTTGTCCATTTTGTATCATTCAGGTTGTTTAATCATGATTATCGTATGAATTTGTCGGACTTTGTCAAGATTTTTGCTTTGAAATGTGAGGGCTTGCGTACCGAATCACCCGAGGGTTACCTACCTGACTTGACTTAGGCATCCATTTCTCACTACCCTTTCACCGGTTGGGACTATACCCCTCACTAATACATTCATTACCCCGAAATTCGCATTTGGCAAAGATTTATAGGTTTTAATTTCTTTGGGAGGAATGAGCCTCACTCGGTGAGGAGTATTGAGATCGAGATTTTGGGTGCTTTTCTTAATGTAAACGGTGATGCCGAGTGGGAGATTAATATTCCCTATAAATTTGCTAGCCACTTGACCAAACAATGTAATGCTACTAATAGGTCCATTGTTTTGGGTGGGTTGGTTACTAGAATTGCCCATAGTGTTTGCCGTTTCAACCAAGATACCACCGATTTGATTCCTTTGGAGAGTCGGGAAAGGGGGAATGGACTTGATTATGATTATTTCCTATATTGTAATTGGTTTCGGAGCTCTCATCCGGATATGATTTGGAGGATTGGTAGTCAAGATTCTATTATACTATCTGCTGAGACGGGTGAGCTTCAACATTTAGTCCATACCAAACCCCGTCGTGAGAATTCCCCCTTTGTTCAGCCCACTTACCATTTGCCACTTCGAGGTGAGGGTACTAGCACCCTAGAACGTCATGCACGAGTTCCACCAACTCAAGCACGTCATTCCACATCTAGCGTTGGTGTGATGGATATGATGCGTGACCTTAGTCTTAATATTAATGCTATTCGTGATGACCAAAGACTTGCGTTGCATCCTATTTATGATCACTTTGCTAGGCAAGGGGTAATTCGACCCGAGGGACCACACCCATCTTTTTATCATTATCCCTCAGATGGATTCCCTCCTCTTAACCATGATGCAGGTACTTCTACTCACTATGCTCCCGGTCCGGATTTTTGTGGTTTCAGACTATGGAGTTGAAGCATTTCATGGAGGCTATGGTGGCGGGTATGTTGGTGGCTATAGTAGCTATGGAGAGGGGGTTTGAAGTGGGCAAAATATTGGTGAATATGTCACTCCTCTTCAAAGTGATGAACCTAGTGGAAGTGGTGATACTTCGGGAGGTGGTCGTGGTAAGATGAAAGGTAGGAAGGGTTTCAACTTTTGGCCCTTTACTTGATTGATGAATGAAGGTATCCCCCGTATACATACTAGCTTGTGGTGGGGGGGGGGGGGGGGGGGGGTTTAACT
>JAIUZE010021335.1:0-22021 GCA_022085475.1 Heliosperma pusillum | reverse complement strand
TTTTGATGAATGATTATATGATTGATTTATTATGATCTTCGTATGACTTGGCATGGTTTGTATGTCGAGTCTCAATCTTATCAAACTTATACCGCTAACGGTGAGATATAAGCCCTAGTGAGCGTATTCGGTTGCCTAAGAGTGTCTTCCCCGAGTCTTTGTATAACATGATGGATTCGGATTTGTACTTCATATGCTCTTACTCTTATATATTGAATTGCCTTTCTATTCTTATTGTATTTTACATGTATATTCATATATGCATGATTTTACTTTTGTATTTCCTTCTATGTACGTTTAATGTGATATGGCTGGGAGAACCCAGAGTTACTCCCCACTGACTGTGGCGTTCATGTTTTCCATGGTTGAACAGGTTGCTTGATTTGGATGGCTTTTTGCTATGATATTTTGGGTTCGAGTGTGAGCTAGCGGGCGTTGTCCCTGGATGAATCACCTCTAGACGTTATTTTTAGCTAGTTGCTAATCACTTTGCATTGTTAACCTTTTGAGAGACTACGTCTCTTGTTGTAGTTAATTCGTACCTTGGTTTGTAATATTTGACACTCCTCGTATATTTCTTCTTGCATGTATAAAAGTTTTAAAAACTTCTTATTTCCGCTATATAATTCACATGCTTGTATGTTTTATATTTCCGCATTCGCGAGGGTTGTCACAGATGAGACACTAGTTAGTGTCTTATGTCACATCTATTGTTTATCTGACCATATACAAAATAATTGAATTCATACGATGAAAGGTTACTAACTGGAAGTTTAACACCATAATTATAGTAAACTACAAATTTGACACGTGATATGACATTGCTAACCAAAAGTTTAGCGAGATGAATAGTCAATTAAAAAGTGACGTGTGCTAAATTAAATTATTTAGGCAAGGGGAAATGCAAATGAAAAAATGTCACAGATTGTGGACAAGATAAGAAAGCTGACATAAAATGGTAAGATGTGACAGTTAAGGCCATCCGGGTTCTTATTAATTACACCCGTTTTGATAAACCTGAAGTTTATCCTAAAAAAAATATAAGTGCTGAAATTCTCTCGTGTAGACAAATTATTGAAGGCAAGACACTACATTGAGATTGAGTAGATATGATACTGGAGATCATAACACTAGTTGATATTAAATAAAGAACGTAAGTGTTAATGTATGGATTGGCACTATACTGTGTGACTTGTAGGCACATATTGATTTTGGAGTAGTTGTTGTGATTAAATATCACATTTTGATATTAATGTAATAACTTATCTCTAAAATTGGGCATTATGATTCAGCACATCAAAACCCAACTGCATTATATGTTACTTTCCGAAATATTTTGTTATTGTACAAAATTGCCCATATGAATTTTTATCGATTATATGAGAAATAGATATTTAAGGTGGATATGATAAATTTTGGACTAAACATTATTTGGTTATAGATTTTTCCACCTTAGGGGGAGAAAAGTCAATTAAAATAAAGCTGGTAAAAACAAAAATAATATATATGATCATCCACGTACTGAACCTGAAGTTCCGTAGAATGTATACAATAAAATTCATTGAGAGGTATTGAATTTGATATAACAAATATTTTACCAGATTAATACAAGTACACTTAAAGTGTGATATAAGAAAAGTCAAGATAAATTGACGGTTCCACTATGAAAATGAAATAGGAAGATGAAGCAGTTGGTATAAAATGATTGTTATATTTGAACTGTCCTTGAAATGACAAAGATATATGAGTGAAAAAGAGATGGCTTGTATAAACATAATGGTACCACATATATATATTTGAATTCAAATATCTTTGAACAGTACTGATATCAGAGATGATGTAATTATATTTATATATTTATGGAACCAGTATAAATTTGCGCGCAATATCTTATGGATGATATAATGGGGATCTTATATTTAAGTCCAATTTTACTGTCGACATAAAATATTTGATTATAAATGAGCTCACGAACCTGAAGTTCATTCATTGACTCGAAGTCAATCTAAATTATGAATATTGGAAAAAAACTGACAATTAGCATTATCGAGTCATCATCATGTGCATTCATCATTGCATCTTAATTTTAAAATAATCATTATTATTACGATCCCGTTAACAAGCGCCCCCGGGGTGCTTGATAATGTAGATAATTCCTTACATTTTCAATTAAAATTCCTATTAAATAGTCTGATATTAGGAGTCAAGTATATTGTTACCTACAAATTAGGGAAGTTCCACTAAACCTACCAAACAACCAATTTTATGTTTCAAGTGGAATTCTTTGACTATTGAATTTACATGGATGCCCTTTATTAATCCCCGTGTATCTGATTCATGTGTCCCAATGTATATTAAGGTAAACCGCATAATAAATATTAAACAATAATCAAAATATAGTTCTTTCTTCGCAAAAGAAAAAAAACAAGATTACAAAAAATGAACTTAATAAATGTTCATAACAATAATATAAACCACACGCTACGATCTAATACTTCAATGAAAATATGGGATTCAAGTCTGTGTCATTTGATGCAACTTTCTTCGTCTGCTTTTTTAATGTACCGGGATCAACATTGTTTTCCTTGTTTGTAGGACAATTATTTCCATAATGACCAGGATTACGACATATAGAACAACGTCTGATTTGTTTTGACGACTCTTTTCCACTTTTTAGTCGCTTGCTCTTTAGACGACCCTTGGTTTTTGATTTTGGAGGACATAAAATATTCTCACCATCCACAATATTCGTTCCCCCGAAATTTTTGACTTTCAAAAACATCACCAGTCGAGCGACATTCTTCGAGATTAGTAATGTGATCATGCATTCTTTCATCTTCATTTGTATTTTCCATCTCCAAAATGTCGACCATATGACACGTGTTCTAATGATCTTCAAGTTGCCAACGAATAGGCAAGTAGATTGAGGGAATGTTATGGTAGTCAGTTTGAATAAAAACTCGTAATATGTGACGACAAAGTATTCCCTGGAACTCAAACTGCTTACAACTGCACATTGCGATCTTTCCATCCCAAAAAACTCTCCGATTTCGACTATTTTCACCTTGATGATACCTCACAACAAAGTTATGATTATCTGCATTAACAATTACATAATGACTTGCTTTTTGATATTCCTCCTTGAATTTTTGAAAAGAGAATGGAGTAAGCATATCGGAAGCTTGTCGTTCCAAAGGTGTTGTAACCCTCCGTATATCCGTCCTAGAAATGGATAACATGTTATCATGGGACTGTTTTTGCATGATTTCTTGAACAACATCAACCTGTTAAATATAAATCAATATTTTTGGCGTACAATACTTGTATTAGTCAAAAGAACAATCAAAATAATCAAAATGATACTAAAGAAAATATTATGTACTTCAAATAAGTATAAAAAGTATTATTTATGTACCTGTTTAGCAAGATCACTCAACGTGTAGTTAGATGAAACAAATCTCTTAATGAAACCATTAATGTACTCTGATCTACCGGTAGTCGTCATTCCTCCAAAATAGTAACCTCGGAGATAAGCGGGCACCCACGAATGTTTTATTTCATATAACCCTTTTACATGTTTGTTGTCTTTCAAATTGTATTTGGCAATTATAAGAAGCCACTGACTCTCAAATTCTTCAATATCCTCCAATTTATAAAGTTTATAGAAATATTTGCACCAGTTTTGATAATCATGACGGAGAATGGATGTAAACCACCCACTAAACTTGTATGTTATATGCCATATGCAAAAAGAATGTTTAGTAAATGGAAACTCTTGTGCTATTGCTTCTGTCATCCATGGATCTTGATCTGTTATTATTGTTTTTGGTGCCTTTTTCATTACAGCTAAAAATGTCTACGATGAACCAACAAAAAAAATTTGTCACTAAGAATTATATTGCATATGAGAAAATCTACTAATCGTAAGAATAAGTAACGAAACCATTCAGGGTTAGCCTAAAAATTAAAGCAAATAGATACACGTATAATAATGATTCATGAGTATTGACATAATTAAAGCAATCTGACACACGTACAATATTGATCTTGAATTCTTGAGCATTGACAATGCTAAATGAATCACGAATTCTCATTTAAGACTTTAAGACGGACACTATATGTTTAAGTTTAAGACGAGTCAAATATATATCATATCACCCCACTCGTTGCATAGGAAAAATCAAAATTTTTGTCTTTACTATCACAATGTGGTAATATTTGACTCATCGTAAGCTTAAGACGATAGTACCCATCTTAAACTAGACTTAAAGTAAATGAATAGTGCACTCAAGGATAACACTACTAGTTAATTCAAGCATTGAAAATGTATGACAGTTTTAAAAAAAAACTCACCTTCATTAACCATCTAAAGGCGGATGTAGTCTCATTTCAAAGAAGAGCAAATCCAAATAATATCGTCTTTCCATGGTTATTGACTCCAACAAATATTCCACAAGGCATGTCATATATGTTAATCTTGTAAGTTGTATCAAATATAACAACGTCTCCATATTTTTGATACCATTCAAAACATTGAGAAGGACACCAAAATACGTGCTCTAACTTTCTTTCATGATCAACTTTAATAACATACTTGAAATTGGTATTTTTGTCCTTGCAAGATTTAAAGAAATCTAACAAGTTCATAACATCATTTCCTGCAACTTTTTTCTTAACTCGGCAAAAGAGATTACGGACATCTCTTTCAAGAAACGGAAGCTCTCCATGGTTTACATTTTTTTCCAGTTCAATGACACGAATAATTTGACGAACCGCGAGTCCTGCCGCTTTTAAAAGAAGTATACGATTCTCATCCTCTGAACTTATCACACGATTGACAGGAAGAAAACGGGTGTATGATGGAGAAAGCAAGTCATGGCTATGAACTGTTACAAATGTCGTAACATGCCATTGTTCAGGAAAAATATCATTAGAACGACGCCATCTAATGCGCATATGAGCATTACACTTACATTTGGAGGACAATCTATTTCTTTGCTCCTTGTTTGGATCGATTTCTTTTAATGGTTGACATCCACCTCGATGACAAAAGAAGTCTCGTCTCACAATTTTACCATCCTTGTTTTGTGTACGATCTTTACGAATGCTAAAACCATGATGTCGTGCATAATTTTGATAATGAACAAATGCTTCTTCTTCACTCAAAAATGATTGACCAACAAATGGCTCATATTCAATGGCTTCTACAGACGAAGTTTAGATGCTAATAAGCGTATCAATAATTGATATACTCTCATGCTCCTCTGTTGGTAATATATTGAGATCAAGCATTTTTTTTCTTCTAAAGCTCAGATTAAAGTTTTTATCTCTACAAAAATTGTTTGAGGTGGAATAGTTTTGGGGTTTGCAAGTTAATATGGACTACTGTTAAATATATAGCAGTAGAATATTAAGGAGTATTATAATAGGGCAATAGTGTACTTTTGTTAGCAAATAACCCAACTATAGGTACTTAGGTAGATATGGTTGTTTCTTCAACGAGATTTAGTGGAATGAGTTCCTATTTCCTAGGAAACGGATAATGTCAGTCAATTAAAACCTATTTCTAAGGAACCTAAGTTGAAAGTATATGGAATTATCTACTCTATCGATAACCCCCGGGGCGCCCATTAACATTTGCCTTATTATTATTGCATTATTTTTAGAATACGTTGTTTAGAATAAGGTACGTATCATATGCATGCCCATGATTAATTTTATTGTTATACTTTGATAAATGTTTGATATGATAAATATATTTTATTCATATGCACCTTCTGTAAAAGCCTCTTATGCATGATCATCAATTGTTAATGGTTGATCAATTGAGTTTCTAAAAACTCATGATGAAATATATAAACCTCTACAACAAGATTAAAATATATCGCGATTAATTCCAAAATGGAATATTCATACTCATGTAGAGTTTGCTTGATATTGTCTCATCCTGAAGTGTGAGTATATAAGAATTCAGATTGGATGAATTTTCTTGCTAAACATGTGAAATTAGTTTATGGTCTAGAAGTACCATAGTGATTGGAACATGTAGTGAAAATCTAAGATGAGAATGTCAATCCATACAATAAGTTAGCAAAGAAAATCATTTAATATATTAAGTTAATTATTATTCAATAATGAGTTGTTTTCCTGAAAGATCCAATATATGGATGACCACTACACTCTTTTTCCTTTTGACTAGGTTTTGTTTATTCTAATGGGTTTTCCTAGCAAGGTTTTTAATGAGTTAGCACTATAAGCGCATTTTACGCTACAATATGATCATCGTGATTGTTGAGATGCCAATTATTTTAGACATATAATATTATGTCAACTATCGCAAGAATTGAAGTTATATTCTATCAGAATTGTGAATGTATTATTTAAAATGAAGATCCAAGTGTCATCATGAATGACTACATCCAGATTGTAAGTTCTAAAAGTATGAAGATTGAAGTTATGAAGATTTGAAAAAATCAAGTTTATCAACGTATACGATGAGTTCTATTCAACGATCGCGAAGTCACGCCAAAGTAAGGATCATTTCAAGATATATATATCAAGTTATGTAATCATGAGGGGGAGTAAATACGTGTTACACTCTTTTTCCCTGAACCATGGTTTTTCCCACTGGGTTTTCCTGGTAAGGTTTTTAACAAGGCAACTTCACCAGCGTATTTACAGGAATGGACATCCAAGGGAGAGTATTGTGAAACTTATTGTGTGGATGCCCATAACTCACAAGAATTATGAATGTCTTTAAATGTCTCTCAAAATAGGATGTTTCTAGACTTGTCCTTCTACTTTCCGAGGACATAACTCCCATTTATCTCCATGTATATATATACCCCTTTATACTAATGAGAAATACACATCTCTCTACCATCTCTCACTTACTTGTTACCCTATATTTTATAACATGTTTCTACTTCTCCTTACTCTTTAGTTATTCACTACGAAAAGCGCACATAAACAACCCTTATGGTGATGACAATCTAATCCAAGCGTATCTAAATTCAATCATACCATAGGTTATAATTAGAGAAGCCAAAAAAGATGAACAAATTCATACACAATCGGTTCTACACTTTAATTCATATGATAGATATTCTCCTATAATTCAACAACGATGAAAAGCATACAAATTGATGAGCTATAATTGCTACCAATGTTTAGGCAAGTGAACAAAAGATTCAAATTCCTAAACTAGCAATAGATTAAAGATAAGACAAACTAAGAGATCAAACTAGCAAGAACTATCAATAATCATTATAATAAATTGAGAATATAAATCAATATTTAAGAGGTAAAAATATAGAGTAAAGAGTCTTACAAAATACTAATTCATTTGCTTCAATTTCTTGACCCAAGATGAGGAAGTTCGCCTTCCATACAAAAAGTATTCATTAAAGCAAACTAGGAATTATTTTGTGTTTTATAATGATTAAAAGATGGAAGAAGATATATCTAAAATTATCAACAATCATGTTCTTATATAGGTCTCAAAAAGACATCTTCATAAAGTCTCATAATGTTTGAACATATATAATTGTCGAAATAATGGAGAATTAGAAGAAACCACTGGAATCCAATGCTAAGTCGCGCCACGCGGCTTTTGAAACATCCCTTTTTGCCGCTCCATGCGGCCCTCTTTTCTTCCTTTGACGCTTCCTCTTTTTCACTTGCTTCCGTGCTTTGACCATGAGCTTTGGGCCTTGACTTGTCTTTAATCCACAAGCTTTTAAATATTATTAACCCATTATTGGCATGAATTTAGTTCAAGGAATAAGTGTAAAAATGTCCAAGTCACTTCCAAAACTAGGAATGCGATTCTCGAACATGGCACCTACACATTAAACCAGAATTGCGTAGAAATACATCCAAACAATGCAACTATTACCAAAATGCATTAATAAGCTAAAGTAACTATAAATAACATATATCAAGGCTAAAGTAGTTAAGAATTGGGTTGGTAAAGACCGTATAGAACCGTCACATCACTAATAAGGATTTATTATACTTGAGAAATACCTCAGAGATATCTTCAAAAGTATTACACTCCACCCCTAAGTGTCTATAACCTTTCTAATATGGTATGCACTCCTTCTGGAAGTTGTATTAGTAAAAAAAAAAATAAGAAGTGTTGGCATCCATCATCTTGACCCAAAAGCTACAGCTCTTTGATAAGCACGACTTAATTCAGCTTTTTTTAACCTACAATATTTCAGACAAAGCTCCTTCTCTTCTTCTAACAAAGAGAGGTTCAAAGGATCCATCTGCATACATCTCTGGCAGGTATGAAGATCAGAACCGACTTGTTTTACTCTATCTGTCATACTAGATTACATGCTCTTATTTAACAGCTTCAGTTAAACCTTTAAAGACTTTAGATGAGTACCCAGCTTGTACATGTCACATCCTCTAACCTCAGCATTCCAGACATCCTGAACATACTTGCAGAATTTGGCATGCTCCGAACAATAAAGGTATCTAGAATGCTTAGTTCTTGAGATACCATTCTCCTTAACAAACACCACTAAAGGGGAATGGTCAGACACCCTTGAAGTAAGAGCATCAGCATATGCAGAAGAAAAAACCTCCTCTCACACAGAGTTGACCAGAAACCTATCCAATGTCATCCACTTTCTATCATTGTCAGCTTGTTTATTAGTCCACGTAAAGTTACAACCATTAGTAGTCATATCCTCTAAACCAGCATTATATATGGCTTCATTAAGAGCATCAAGATCAAGTATATTAGCGGAAGTATATCCTCTCATCAATGCCTTTAACACGGTTAAAATCCCCCAGAAAAATCCAAGGATAACTAGTGTTATGATTTTTCATGAATTCCCACATAGTGACCCTACCCTCAACAGAGTTAATGCCATAGACAAAAGTGACAAGAAAAAATATAGGACAACAAGGTGCCTCACTTCCACATGAATCCATTGATTATGAGAAGAAATATGAGTAACCCTCAGATTTGGATTCTTCCAGATGACCAAGATCCTACCATTGTCATGATATGAGTAATTATTCAAGAGATTAAAGTATCTAAATGTTTTTCTACTAACAACATTAGAATTAGCATATCGGATTCTAGTTTCATTTATTCCAATGATGTCCAACTTATTACAATTAAACATAGCAACTACTTCACTTTGCTTAAAATTATTATTCATGGCCTTAATATTCCATACTCCTAGTTTCATGGAGAATATATGGGGGGAGTGTGACAACCCTCGCGAATGCGGAAATAAAACATACAAGCATGTGATTAAATTAGCGGAAAATACGATGTTTTTAAAACCTTTTACATGCAAGATAGAATTACGAGGAGTGTCAAATAAATACAAACCAAAGTAGAAATACTACAAGAGACGTAGTCTCTCAAAATGTTATCCAACAACAAAGTTATTAGCAACTAGCTAAAAATCGTCTAGAGGTGAATCTTCCAAGCAAACGCCCGCTAGCTCACACCCGAACCCAAAATACCACAAGCAAAAAGCCATCCAATCAAGCAACCTGTTCATCCATGAAAAACATGAACGCCACAGTCAGTGGGGAGTAACTCCGGGTTCTCCCAGTCATATCACATTAAACGTACATAAACGGAAATACAAAAGTAGAAGCATGCATATATAGATATACATGTGAAATACGATAAGGATAGATAGGCAATTCAATATATAATGATAAGAGCATATGAAGTACAATTCCATAACCATCATGTTATAGAAAGACTCGGGGAAGACACTCTTAGGCAACCATATACACTCACTAGGGCTTGCATCTCACCGTTAGCGGTATAAGTTTGATAAGATTGAGACTCGACAAACAAACCATGCCAAGTCATGCAAAGATCACGAATAAACCAATCATATAATCATCCAACCAAACGTACAATACGTTGACAACATCACTCACGGTAAATGACACGTACTAGCACCGTGTACATGGCAAGAATGATTAAAATCGCATCCACGGGATAAACATTTCCATGAACGCATACACGATGACATTTCGTATATGTAGACTAATTTCCTCCTGGTAGGACGACAATATAAATACCCGGTCCTAGTCTAAACCTGGCCAGACTCTCGTAATAAACCATTTTCCGATTCGACAAGCGATGACATTTCGCATCCAAGAATCGGTCCATCATAGATGCCGAGTACCCCAAACTCGGTCGACATTCACGAAAGAGGCAGAAAAGAGCACAAGCATCATAACAAGCGGTACGCTACATGCAATGACACCACCTAGCAAGTATACAACATTTGACGGCCGGGTCGATCAACGCAAAGCGTTCGCCTCCCAACAACGTCGTCATATGCCCACTAACACATGCAATCAAGCAGTAAGGATACGCTCCCCGTTCCGACATTCCAGCCTTACGAACTTGGAGGTAGCTAAGGGAATGAGAGTACAAAGCACATAGGAAATTAGTGCTCAAACCGTAACATGTGTAAAAATCGACTCAAAGTGGGACATACCAAAAACCGTCACAAAACGTGCGATACAAGCGAAGGAAATATCATATATTCAAAACATTGATATTTAAAGTCATTCCGTAAATTTATACGATAAATGAACCATCGGAAATAATATAAATGAAAACGTAAGTAAGAATTACAAAGAAACTCCAGCATGTACCAGCCGGTCGAGCTGACCGGCTGCCGGCCACCCGGCTAGCACCAACCTATCATTTGAAAATAAATCAAAATACAGCGTGTCCCAGCCGGTCAAAGGGACCGGCTGCCGGCTACCCGGTTGGGACCAAAGACATACGAGAAAAACAAGGCAAAGTGAGGTGTGTCTCAGCCGGTCAGCTGACCGGCTGCCGGTCGGCCGGCTGAGACCAATTATATATCCAAACTTTTTACGTAACACATATAAACATCAGCCACTCCCCAGCCGGTCAGCTGATCGGCTGCCGGTCGGCCGGCTGGGGTCAATATGCACGAAAATGATAATTTTTCACTAAGGCTTAACATTCAACAATTATCATCTACCATCATAAATCATCAATTCTCATATCAATTCTCAACTAACAACATCCATCATCAACAACACAATTCCTAAGCATACTAATCATATTCTAAATACGATTACTAACATAGAAAACACATAAAACACGTAAATGATATCGAGTAACCCTTCACCGTTACCTTTTCGCGTCTTCATTCCGCGTCAATGTCCTCTTCAATCAAGAAGTAGTCTTTGTCGGGATCTTGGAGGTCACCACCTACAAATAGATAATAAAATATGAATATAATTCACCTTGAGAAAGACGGATAAATTGAAAAGCGAGAAAGACGGTAATTTTATTACCAAAACGGATAGAGGACGATGAGAGGGAAAGAATGAGACGAACTAGAGCGAATTTGAGTTAGAAATGAAGGAGTAGTGATGATTCTAAGGAGGTTAGGGTTTTGAGTTTACTTGGTGAGGAAGAAGAAGTTTGACTTGTGAGGGAGTTAGGTTATGAGGGAGTATATGAAGGAGTAAGTGGAAAAGATATGGAAAAAGCCCATAACGTCTTAAGACGTAACTTACTCGAATTCTCGCGTAAAATCCAAATACGAACTCGAAATTTCTAAATTAGACACGGGAAATTTAATTCTAAACTAAAACTAAATTTCGCTGAAAAATATCCGTGAAATATTTTTACTATAAAAATAGGGTACATTTGCGGGTGTTACAGGGAGGCTCCTCAACATCACTACAGTCTCCATGAATTGAAGCTTAACTCCAATATTTTCCACACTAAAGGTGGGAACAATCTTTTTATGGCGTTTAAATATCACCACAAGAGAGATCTCTTTTAGGGGAGAAATTTTCTCCTGCAAAAAATCTCCAGGTGCATGAAGTGCAGCTTGTATTTCCCCTTGAGTAATTATTTTCTCCATAGGATTTTCAGTTAATGGCAAAACTACATCAGGTACTAGCTCAGTTACTTTTAGTTGTACCTTCCCTACAAGAAAAAGGGCACTTAGCAACCAACTTAATTGGCGTTAACAAGAAAAAAATTGGTCGCTAATGTCATTTAGCAACCAACTAGCGACTATTTTATTTTGGTTGCAATATGCTCGGTTGCTAATTTTAATTGGTCGCTAATTGGTTGCTAATGAGCGACCAACTAAGTTTAGACGCTAGTTAGCAACCAACAAATTTCAAACGCTAATTTGCAACCATCTTTAATTAGACGCTTATTAGCGACTCAACTAAAATTAAACGCAAATTAGAAAACATTTATAATTAGACGCTAATTCGCAACCAACAAAAATGGGTAGCAAAATAGCTACTAATAATATGTTTAGTTTCAAAAATTGGTTGCTAAATGTATTTTTAATTATTAAAAAAAATCCTACGATCGTCTTGTAGGATGAGAGAAAGGTACATAATTACATTTTTAATAAATTTAGCTAGTTAATTGGATTAAGCCCCCATTTCAAATGATTAAAATTTAATTATGATGGTAATGAAGAATTGCAATTCATATAGTACTAAGTATGTTTACAACTTCAATCCTTCAGCAAAAACAACAGAACAAAACAGATAATGAATAATAAGTAATATGTCTATAACTTAAATCCTTTTGCAAAACTTGGTAAGTACTCCAATGAAACAAAGCTGAAAAAATTCCGTCTAAGGCTTGCCTACAAATTTTAAAAAACAAAAACAAAGTTAGTACATTTGTAAATCTCAAATATTATTAAAAAAATAATACAGTGCAAGAACCATAAAAAATTAAACAAAGATTAAATGTGAGATGAAGAAAAAGCATTTCAACTTCAGAGTAGCCAGAAAATAAAAATCAACACAAATTTTAACAATTGAAGTAGGTATGACGATATCTTGTAAATTTGTTCTTCAATTACTCCAAACTTTGATTGTCCATCTTTTCATATCTAAATTTACACATAGAAGACTCAAGACCAAAAAGGTGAACAAACTCCAAGCTTAACTTATGAATCAAAGAGCCCAATTTTCCGACTTTAATAATGCTAATAGATCTAACATGAAGCTACAAGCGGTGATAATAGACCAACAAAAATGACGAAAAGTTCAACCTTACATCAATAATAATCGAATTTGAAAGATTTAAAACCTTTTAAATGACCAACCCAGAATCAGAGAGATATTTACTCGAAACTTAATGTGATTTGAAACTTTAAATCATATGCAAGACACTCTTGTGGCTTGAATGATAGCAAGATTTTTTCTTGATAACAATAATGTTTGATTGAGATGATGGAAGAATGAGCAAGTTGTGCTAATCGTAATAGAGAGAGGCTAGAAAGATAAAAAAAAAAATTGAGAACCCTACAACATATATGGCTAATTAAATAAGACACAAGATCTGAGTGTTTGGCGGAAAACGAAATTTATAAAACAAGTTTTCCCACCTAACTAGAAATTTGGAATAGTGTGATGCTTAAGTGTAGCCGTGTGATTGTGTGACTTACTTGGAGGCCGGTACCACATTAAAGTTAAATAATTAATTAAAAAAGTTGAAATCTTTTATAAAATCAAAAGTAAAGGAAATAATTATTTAAAAACTACTATCACCGATCAATACCAAAGGTAACACTTGCTTTTGAGTAGTCTTTGAGGCGGTACTTTGACCGTATCTTTCTTCTTGTATACGTGACGTTTTTGTAGAAAATAAAGTTTTATGAAAATAAAAACCTTTTTTATAACAAATATATATATAAGTTTTGTCTTTTAAAATTTCATAATTTCAACGATATTCTTGGTCAAAGGTTTCAAATTTGACCACCAAGAAAGTGAATGTTACCTTTGATCTGGATCGAAGAGAGTAGTAATTAATAATTATAAATTAGAATATTTCCTAAGATAATTAGGTTACGTATTTAAACAAATCTATCTTATGCCAGCGGAATCATTAGAATAATAGACGGAACGAAATAAATGAAAGATAGAAAAACTACTCCGTTCATCTCGTCCATTTATTTACCTTTACTTTTGCCACAAAGATTAAGGAAATAGTAAGCGATTATTTTTGCTTATACTTAGTAAATGACAAAACGGACAATAGTCTCATTGAGAGATCAAGTTACTCAAATAATCTTCTTAATATAAAAAGGTAAAAAAAATGAATGAGACACCCTAAAAGATAAGCGGTGAACAAATAACGGGAAAAAAGGGAGCAAAATTTATTGACAATGAATAGATGTTGAGATAGAGGTAAAATAAAGTGAGATTGAAGTTTTTAAATAAAATGGCTAAGTTATTCTTACATTTTTGGGTTTGTCTTTGCTCCATCTCACCAATTCTTGTTTTAGATGATTTTGATTAAAACGGTTTTGACCCATGATTAAAATAAATGTAAAATAAAAGAAGGTTGAGGGTTTAAGTTGAAACAGTCTTAAGCAATAGTGAAATGATCCATTCATGATCCCACCAGGCCACCATCCAGTTACATTTTAACCAAATGAGTTTATAGTCTGCATATCGATTTAAATGACATTATTATTTATATAAATTATTATTATTATTATTATTATTATTTATTTTGCAAGAATTCCAGCTTTTCATTGAATGAAAAAGAATTCATACAAGGAATGATCACTAAAAGGAAACAACTAAACTCTTAGCTAACTAGAGACTCAACTACTTTTTCAGATAATATACCATTCATCCAAGCATACAATCAAAGACTAATGACATATTTAAGTTGAAAGAGGAGCGTGTCCACCTCAGACTGGACACCTATAAATATCCGAGCATTTCTCTCTTGCCAAATGAAGTATACAAGCCCATTCATAGCACAACGTGCCCATACCTTCCTCTGGCTTTTACCCCTATTAATACCAGTCTTGTTTAGTTCATGGTTAAGACTAAGGACCCTTCGATAGACACTCTGCCAACCCATCACCCGTTGGGAAAGTTCGGTAGAGTAAGGGCATTGAAAAAACAGATGTTGCATGGTTTCCTGTTGCTTCTCACATAGTACACAACGATTAAAAAGTAGCATACCTCGTCTAACCATATTATCAATGGTTGGGAGGTACTTCTGAGCAGCTAAGACAGTGACAAAACGATGCGTAGGCATTATGGCAGAGTCGCATGTAGCTTTTGCCCACGTTAAAACAAGGAAGGTACCTTTAAAGATACAATAGATGCCTTTGATATTCAATCTCCCCAGGTGTGTATAACCTTGTAGACAGGGGCGAACCCAAAGAGAAGTAAGTGGTAGCCGCTGCTACCCCAAACCCAGGAAAAAAACGAGGAAGACGAAGTTTCTGCTACCCCTGGCTACAGTTTAGTAATAAGTATAAGTAAGTCCGCTATATGGACACAGTTACATCTGTGCTCTACTGGCAAAGTTGGGCCCTGAAGTCATTCACTTGCTGTTAGATCCATGTTCAATTCCCCTACGAATCATTTTTTCCTTAAAGCATAGCTTACAAATAACTACATTATTTTACTACTTGTCATCCAACCATTTATTAATTCTACTCTATTTTTGTATGGGTATTATCACAAATTCTCCCAAATTCTGTTAGATCCGTGTTCAATTCCCCTACGGACCGATCCGTCGCAAGCTTGTGATGGGTCAAATCCCCCTCACAAAGAGCAAGTGGGGGGTAAATGGGGTCCTCCACTTGCCTTGCCACTTACTCATTGTGAGGGGGATTTGACCCTTCGCAAGCTTGCGACGGGTCGTCTCGTCACAAGCAAGACTTATTGGGGTATTATACTCAATTAGTCAATGGTAAAAAAATAAATTGAGATGAGGAGTATGTTTTTTCCAGATCAGTTACAAGTTATGCCGCTTTTTAATTTGTTAATAACAATTAATGGATTTGAATTATTCATATAAAATAGACAGGCATTAGAAATGCTAAACTACAACGGTCTTAGAGCTCATGCACAATCAACAATTTCAAAGCAATAAGCTCAGAAAAAAATTCTTCTCAAATTAAAGACTGTGATTATTAAATAAACAATTATTTTCATTTGCGCTTCTTTTACGGAAAAGATGAAAAAAAAATCGCTACCCCATATATAAACTCCTAGGTTCGCCCCTGCTTGTAGAGTCTTCATTGCAGCATCTCCTATTTGAATTCATTAGTACCACTAGTTTTTTATTTACTTATTTCCTTGCTCATAAACATGTTCATAAATTTTTATAAATCGCGTCCTTCCATTTCTTTAAGACAATAGGACTATAACAAATCTAATTCGACTATACAAAGGTAGCATAAGATTTTAAGAAATACAAGACTAGTAATTATCTATATACAAATTTAACAACGTAGAAGACTGTACATAAAATCAATGTTAAGTCAGTCGCTAATTAGCAACCAACTTGTTATAAGTTTCTAATAAGCATCTAATATTTGCAACCAATGTTAGAGTGGATGCTAATTAGCTACTAACTTGGAATTGGTTGCTAATTAGCATCTAATTTATGCAACCAATGTGAAGCTAGTAGTTAATGAGCGTCTAAGTTATTATCAGTTGCTAATTGGCATCCAATGTTTGCAACCAATTATAAGGTGGTTGCTAATTAGCGACCAACTCGTGGTTAGTTTCTAACTGGCGTCTAATTTTTGTAACTAATGTTAAGTTGGTTGCTAATGAGCGACCAACTTGTAATTGGATGCTAATTAGGAACTAATAAGTGATTAGTCGCAAATGTTGGTCGTTAAACGACCTTTTTTTGTAGTGCTTGGCAGATAGGGCAATCTCAACTGCCTTAGTAATAGGTTGGGGGACCATTGTCTTCTTCTTCTTCTTCTTCTTTCGATGCCTACAATTTTTTCCTCATGCTCTAACTTATTGCAAGGATTACAAAAATATGCGAAATCATTATGCTAGTCAAATATGTTTTCTAAATCTGCCTCTGCCAATATTAATCCGTTGTTTACCAAACATGGAATAAGTGAATAATCATTGTGGGTCACTTAAACACAAAGTTTAATAAATGTTAACAACATAAATAACAAACCTATTATCCAAAAACTTATTAGGAGTGACTAAAATTTCCTAAAAGCATATTTAAAAAGTCCTCTTCCAAAACCAAAAGAAGAAAAATTTATGAGCTTCATATTTCACTTAACCATGTCAAGTGATGTAAATTTCCTCAACTAAAACAACATTTTGTCATAGTTTTAGAAATTGTAAGTTCAACGCACATAAATTTCCGCATTCACACTTTGAACATATCAACCAACATATTTGTAAAGAGTTTTGACTCTAAGTTCGTAGTCAGTTTTCACTTTTATTATAAAAAAATTGAACATATCGAACACTTTTAAAAAATGAAAAAATAATGAATAGAATTATATGAAACAAAGAGGAAATAAACATATGGTCTCATGCTCCTTAACATTTAATACCCACAAATATTCATAAAATAAAATGGATTGAACTATAGAAGTTTAAGACAATTAACATATATTAAACTGAAGTCTAATAAATGAACAAAAATAATGCGGTGATGAACATAAATATTATGGCCAAAAACATAACCATAATGAACTACTAACAAGAGGTTAAAAAAGAACCCATGATTTCATATAAACTAATTATTGAAAATAATCATTCACTGCAAGTGCGTAGAGAATTAACACATCAAAGTAGTACAAAATCTCTTTGAAAACACAGTTTAACATAGTTGAAAAGTGAATTATCCATCAACAAACAACAGATTAAAAAATTACGAATTATAAAAAAATTCCGACTTCGTTTCTAAATCCACAAAAACAAGAATAAGCACCAGATGCAAGACACAAACATATAGCTTAAACCGATGGAGAATGATCTCATTTAGCTTGAAAATAACATGAACCATGTTAATATTATCTCCATACTTTCCTTTTGTTGACAATAAATCATACTTAATTAACAATACCACATATTTGTTTTGAATAGTAAGAAAAACTTATACCATTAATAATCGTATCGGGAGATATTAGCGCCAAGAGACATTCTTTTTCCGTCTCGATAAGTTTTGAGACATTTACTAAGGATTGAGTGACTATGAACAATTTGTTAGAGAAAAAAAATGGAGCAATATAATACCGTAAATAATATTACAATATAAATATAATAATGTAAAGACGTAAATTAAATAACAATAATATAAAATAGAGTAGAGTAGAAACATGTAGCCTGGGTCGAATCGCGCTAGTCGCTTTCCTAAGAGAGATAACGCCTTCATCGCACTGGTTACCAAATAGTGCGTTCCTCTTCCAAGATACGATAACCCGTTAGACTCCTTTGGTAGCAGCAAGAGGAGTTCCCGACGACGATCTCCCAATGCTCAATAATATTTTATAATGAAAGTAACTTTTGCAAATAATAAATGTGGGGATTTTTAAAACATGTATTATATTAACATAGTAACCAACATCCACATTAGGTAGAATATATGTGTATACACTTGTAACTTTAAAATTCATCCTCTTAGTTATAGAATTGTAGAGCACTTGTACAATATATAAGAAAACGTATAGACCATCACTAGCCTTAACCAAATAAGTATTATGAGCATTAACCAATATTCATTGCTCAAACATTTCAAAATGAGTCGATGCTAAACATCAATTTGCCAAATTAATGGTAGTATTAACATCCCCATTAAATCACTATTATAATAAATATTAATCACAATATCATACCATTGACCAAGTCAAATATTCTTTGTAACTCATCAAAATAAACAAGAGTAAATGACACATTTAACCATATTAAAAATTACTTTGTCAAATATTAAACTTCATAACTTAATTGTTAAATCATAAAAATATCTTCCAACACAATTAAGAGTTTTTGTATTTTTTTTTCTAATCTCATAATCGGATGGCAAAGAGATCACCATGGAAAAATAACTCCTTACAATAGTCAATACTCGGCACCGTCGGATCACTAAGGCCGACTTTCGTCCTTGCTCGACTGGTAGGTCTAGTAGTCAAGCTCCCTTCTGCCTATCTCGTATTTCAAACTCACACATAAGATAGATAAAAACATGGACAATCCTCAAATATTTTGGGTCAAGACACATAGTCTTGTACCCTACGTCAAACCGAAATCGACTTACACCTAGTCATACGCTACATAAGATATGACTTATCTCAAAAACCAACTTAATAGGTCCACATACAAATCTACATGTATCAAGCTTACGATATTTTAACAATACTAGTAAGAACCCATACTTTCATTATCCAACCTCAAATATGTAATAATGATCACGATTTCTGAAACTCATGAGTATCTATAAATCTATAAATATAATTAAAAGGTAAAACAGCGAAGTCTACGTGACACTATAACCAAAGCATACTATACTCAAGGAACCTCTCTCTTTATTTCCCGCATACTAGTAAAATTCAATAAGAAAATGAACAAAATTAAGGCTCACCAGAAAACCAATACCATTAGCTGAGTTAGCTTACGCTTTTCGAATTCACCTTCATCGGTAACATCTCGACTTTTTATTATGTCTTTTATGCGTCCCCTCATCACCTCCTCTATATCCTTTAAATTCCTCATTACTCCATTCTCCTCCTCATCTTCTCCATAATAAATAAATAAAACGTCTCACATCTATAATAGACGCTAATAATCTACTCGAATCATTTCGTAACAATACCATTGTGCGAAGATCACATGCCTCAAAGTGTGTCGTCTCCATCTATATGGATGCCTAGCGACCACTCATGTCCTATTGATAAGGTGAACGTTATATTCTGTTTCTCTGTTTTTAATTTTGATTAAAGTGACTATAGATCTATGTGGTAATTTTAACAATTCCGAAAACTAACATGTTGGATTCTTTTGAAGTACTGGGTTCTTCCTGCTCAAATGTACGTCGAGCAGAGCTTGATTAATTCTTCTATTTCTTTGCGGTTATTTTTATTATTCACCTTTATCTCGATTATTTATTTCTTTTTTTTTTTTAAATCGTGAGGGATATTTTTTTCATCATAGGTAAACAAGTTATTTGGATGGAGGACGGAGGTAGTATTCATTAATCCATTAACTTATTTTGAGTTTTGGTGGCATGCAGATTCGTTTATTGCGATAATGACATTTTCCGAAGATCGTATAAGTAAGTGTGTATGAAGTTTGAAACTATAGAATTCATTCATAGTATGTATTCCTTAGTACGTATTCCTTTTCCCCTTCAGATGGAATTTATTGACCCTAATACTTAACGCAAATTCTCATTTAAGACGGACAATATATGTGTTAACCTTTAGATGGGTCAAATGTCAAATACATACTAAATTTTTGTCTTTATTAGCCCATGTAATAGTATTTGACCCGTTCTTAAGGTTTATGACGGATAGTTCGTCCTGAGCAAATAGTTAATACCAACAACCAGTGGTGGAGCTAGGGGGCTAGCAGGGTCGCTGCCCCCCCCCCCCCCCCCCCCCCCCCCCCCCCCCCCCCCCCCCCCCGGCGGTTGAAATTTTCCAAATTTTAGTTAAGTTTTTCGAAAAATTTTCAAATGTATCTTATGTAATTAGTCATTCGCCTCCCCTAAAAAGTTTCGCACCCTAAGTTCAAATCATGGCTTCGCCACTACCAACAACGTCATTGTACATTTGAATTGCTCTTTGTTCTATTCAGCGTGTATAGTTAATAAATGTGAATTTATGTAAACAATTCCTCTCAGGGAATAAATTCACTCTCTTCAATATATATATTGGAAATTTCAAGGATGAAATGAGAAGAGTGTCTCTAAATTAGAAAAGGCGAGGATGTTGAAAGTCTTGTGAACATAAGATCACTATATGTCTATGTAGGTTGGTTAAGTGGCTACCACTCGATTCTTATTATCATGCTATGTTTGCTCTGATATGATTTCAGGATTCTCAAAAATGGAGAACCAAATAATTGTCACCGTAAGGTTAGCTTCTAATCTGATTATAAGGAAAAGTAACTAAAATATTATTACAATTATCTGGTTTCTCAGTAAACTTTTGCTCTGCGTAAGTATACTTCTAAGTGCGTAACCATAAAATTTAGACGGAATAAAGTTTTTGGTACGCTTTCTCTATAAACTTAAAACATTTTTTGATAAGCTCCATTTACTATTATTTTGAGGTTAGAGGATACATATGCTTGTTACAATATCTCTGATAATCTATTGGAATTGAGTTTTCTACAAGAGGTGGTAATATCTTTTACATAACTTATAATTTTTTTACAAAATTTGTGATGATCTTATGCATTTAAAGCTTGAAAACAACTCTTACTTCATAATTATGATAGTAGAACAATTGCATGCATTTCAACTACACAAATTCTCATTTGTGACAGGAATATCCATAGGAAGTTTGTGACGGGTCAAGTATTACCTACTTAGGTAGAAAAAGACAAGTCATTTGGGATCCCCTATGATTTGTCTTATCCAACCAATTAGAAGAATTTGAACCATTAAAACCTAGCGACAGATATATCCGTCCTAAGGAAGACTTACGACTGTTTCAACTATCCTACGATGAAGACCAATATATTGTCTCTTTACTATCTCTATGACTATCTCTATACTCATTAATGTAATGTTTTTTTATAATAATGTTGCACATGATTAATTTGGATATTTGCATTCTCAATGGTGCATTGATTAACAAACGAGGGCCACGAAGATCTAATCGTATTTCAAATTGTGCCTAGAAAAGCTAATTGTATTTTAAACTGTACTAAAACACCCTGAAAACTTGATGACAAAAGATGTGACACCCTCAAATTAGCGGAAAGAAAAAAAATAATTTAAATAAATAAAAGATGAGAATACGTTTCTAATAGGTTCACTTTAGTGAAAATCGGTATATTTTAAAACCGGAACCTACAATTAAATATATTCATCATAACAAAGGTGTCTTAAAGAAAACGGTTCATAACAAAAAAGGAATTAATATTATACATAAAAAAAATTATCCAAAACGGGAGACATATCTCCCGTATAAATACGAAATAAAAGAGTGTATAATAATATACAATCCTAAAGAACCGAATATAGGTCCAAGGT